>ML806958.1:60893-85738 GCA_009831015.1 Picea engelmannii | reverse complement strand
GAGGGGGAATTTTTTTTCAAAATGCAACTCATTTTTCTTAAAATTTTAAGCTAAAAATAAGTTTAAAAAGCTAAGAAACAGAAGAAATATTTTAATGAAAAAGCAATCTATGTTGTAATCACTTAAGTTTTCGACTGACTGCCTCTCCTTAAACAAAAATTTTCTCAACATGCACGTTGCTGACAGTTCAACAGCCAGCATGTGCACGCAAATTGTGTAAGGTCAGAGTGCGTGTACACGCATGCAAGCCTTATGCGGGCCGTGTGTACCTCTGCAACTCCTCAAAAAAAATGAAAATACAAGCAATCAAGCATTGGCAGAGACTACTGGTATTGAGAACCAAAATCTCTTGAAGTCTCAGAAACTTATTTTGACAGAAAAAGAAAACAATTCAAGGAAAATTTCATAGAACAAAACCAATCTAAGGTGAAACCTAAGCTACAAACTGCAAAAAACAGAGACTAGAATAAGTTCTAGAAAACCCCTGAGAAGGATCACTTCTGACAAGGGAGAGGATGATTGCCTCCCTAAAAGAAATTTTCTGAAATCATACACGCGACTGACACTTCCTCAGCTAGCGTGTACACACAGGTTGTGTGAAGGTAGGGCGCGGGTACACACAGGAAGACCTTATACATGCCGTGTGTACCTCTGTGGGTCTCGAAAAATAAAATAAAATGTAATCAAGAAAAGAAACGGAGATAACTAGTATGGAAGACCAGAATCTCTGTTAGCTTAGACTTTTGCAGAAACTTTAAAAAAAAGGAATGAAACCAGTTTTTAAAAATACCCAAGAAAAATATTCCCAGAAACCCTAGAGATCCCCAGTATGGTCGCCAATTCTGTTGTGGGTGGGAAATCCCTCCTACGGACTAGCACTAAGGGTTTTATCATGCATGCATAAATGACCTAAAGATTCTTACTTTTTACCATCATCCCATGCCTAGACCCCCATTACTCATATGTAAATACAAGGCTCAAGAGATTAAGTTGGCGTACCTTATTCTTCGTGTTTGATGTCGATCCCTTTTCACGCTTGGTCATTCTTTGACTACAACTCTCCTCCCAATGCTGACCTACATTCAATAAAGACAAACAAAGAACTCCACATGCATTTGATCTATGAACTAATGGGTTAGATATTTAATCAATCATACAATCAATATTCCAATAATGACAATCTCATATGGCAGGATGGGAAAATCAATTCTTTTATTAACTTCACAATGATACCTTACAATGATAAAGTTGGCTACTTCTCCTCGATCATAGTCCTGGGCTCTTCTTCCATTGTCTTACAACTTCTTTTCTCTATACTTCTCTTTGCACAAGGATGGCTAAAGGTTGGGACAAAGGGAATGCTCAATCAGGTATAGTTTCTTTACTATGATTCTCCTCCCTTTCAAATGGGATCCCTACCCCTTCTTTTATAGGTTAGAAGGAGCTAGGTATTTGGTCAAATGTCCGGCCATGCATGGCCGAAAGGTTTAGTTAACTTACCCAAAGTTGTGTGTTCCATCAGCAACTTTCCTTTTTTTGTGCTTTTGTAGGTACACGCGGGTTGTCTTGGGTCAGCTATCGTGTACACGTGTGAAGTAATGGAGCAGGGCACGTGGACCTTTATAAAAGGGGTTTTAAAGAAGAGTTGTTCAACAATGTTTTGGCAAAGAAGGAATCTGAGATGGCCTGATGCCAAGTAAGCATGTCTAGTGCAAATTAGGGTTATAACAGTCATCATTCTGGATGATAGTGGAAGCACCCATAATTTAATTCATCGTCGCATTGCCCAAGAAACTCATTGCTACATCCATGTCGTCAATAATTTCCAAATCATGATTGCCAATGGTGGCTCCATGAAATGTGGAGGGCATTGTGAAAATGTGTGTCTCCAAATTGGTGAATACCACCTAAAATATCATATGTTTTCTATCGACATGGGCGGTTGTAACATTGCGTTGGGTGTAGACTGGATAAGGCCTTTGGGTCCCATTCTCATGGATTTCAAGGAATTAACCATGCAATTTGACCAGGAGGGCCACCAATATAAGTTCCAAGGCATCACCATCGGTTCACATGAGATCATTAGTTCCCATCACATGGAAAAGATGCTCAAAAAAGGTCATTCTGGTGTTATTTCCCAACTCCATGCCATACAAGCAACAGAGACACCCTCGGTGCCGCAAGACCTCCAATCCATCCTTTCTAAACATCAAGTGGTATTTTCTACTCACCAGGGAATCCCTCCTTCCTGTGGTGTTCATGATCATTCCATTCCCCTTGTCCCCGGAAGCCTTCCTCCCAATATTCTTCTATATCGTCGCCCCTTTTCCCAAAAAAATGAAATTGAGAAAATGGTCCAGGAACTCCTTAATGCAAGCGTTATCCACCCTAGTACAAGCCCCTACTCTTCTCATGTGGTCATGGTCCTGAAGAAAGAAGGTTATTAGTGAATGTATCTTGACTTCTATGCCCTCAACAAACTTACCATTAAAGACAAATTTCCCATTCCTGTTATTGATGACCTCCTGGATGAATTGAGTGGCGCCTAATTATTTACTAAACTTGATATTCATTCGGGCTACCACCAGATATGTATGAAAGAGGCATACATTCCCAAGAATTCCTTTAGAACTCATGAGGTCCACTATGAGTTTTTGTTCATGCCCTTTGTCTTGTGTAATTCCCCCTCCACCTTCCAAAGCCTCATGAATCATGTCTTCCATCCTTTTTTACGTCATTTTGTCTTAGTTTTCTTTGATGATATCCTCATCTATAGCAAAACCTAGACAGAACATCTTGCTCATGTGGATCAAGTTCTCCATCTACTCTCTCAGCACCAAATTTTTCTGAAACAATCTAAATGTGCTTTTGGTGCCTCAGAAGAAGAGTACTTGGGTCATCTCGTTGGCAAGGACGGTGTCAGGGTGGATCCTAAAAAGATTGAATCTATGCAAGACTGGCCTCACCCAAAGACTCTCAAAATCTTGCATGGATTTCTGGGCTTAACAAGTTATTACCACAAGTTTGTTAAGAATTATGGAAAGATTGCAGCACCTCTCACTACTCTCCTAAAAAGGAACTCTTTCAATTGTACCCCAGCCGTTGCTCAAGCTTTTCAAACCTTGAAAATGGCCATGTGCACCACTCCAATCCTATCCCTTCCTGATTTCACAAATACCTTTGTCTTGGAATGTGATGCTTCAAGGAAAGGAATTGGTGTTGTCCTTATGCAAGAGAGTCATCCTTTGGCCTTTACCAACAAGAAACTATCAAAAAGAAATCTGGGCAAATCAATCTATGAAAAGGAAATGTTGGCTATTATGCATGTCGTTGATTTGTGCTTCCCTTATCTATTGGGGAAACACTTCCAAATTAAGACAGACCATCAAATCCTCAAGTATTTTCTGGAACAACGCATTTCCTCCCCGGAGCAAAAAAAATGGGTGACTAAGATCTTTGGATATGATTATGAGATCATTTACAAGAAAGGCAAAGACAATGTGGTTGCAGATGCACTTTCCCAAAAATATGAAGACAAGGGATCCATTTTTTCTCTTTCCTTCATTGTACCAGATTAGCTCCAAGCCATTCGCCAAGAATGTATACAAGATCCCAAAAGTTCACATCTAATCCAACAATTGCAGTCCAATGCTCCAGCTTCCCCAGGGTACTCTTGGCTCCATGATGAGCTTCGGTACAAATTTTGTTTGTATTTAAGTAAACAATCAAAGCTTAAATCCATGGTACTTTATGAGCTTCATGCTACACCCACAACGGGGAACTCAGGGTTCACCAAAACCTATGACAGGGTCAAACGTTCTTTTTTGGGGGATGGCATGAAATAGGACATTCGTAGTTTTGTCACTGAATGTGATGTGTGTCAATGCAATAAGGGAGAAACAGTCAAATCTCTGGGCACACTACAACCACTTCCAATTCCACCTGCTATTTGGAAGGATATCTCTATGGATTTTATTACAGGCTTACCCAAATCGGGAAATAAATCAGTCATCATGGTGGTTGTTGATCGCCTTTCCAAGTATGCTCATTTATGCGCTCTTCAACACCTGTTTACAACATCCACGGTGGCTCAAATTTTCATGGATCAGGTCTTCAAGCTTCATGGCATGCTACTCTCTATTGTTTGTGATTGCGACCCAAATTTCACAAGCAATTTTTGGAAAGAACTGTTCAAGCTTACAAGGCACCCAATTGCATCTCATCACAGCTTATCATCTCCAGACTGATGGTCAAACGGAAGTTGTCAACAAGTGTTTGGAAACATATTTAAGGTGTTTTTCCTCAGAATCAAAATCAATGGGGTCAATGGTTACCCCTAGTTGAATGGTGGTACAACACTTCATACCATACAGCTACAGGCATGACTCCTTTTGAAGCGGTATATGGACAGAAGGCACCTTTAGTTCTCTCATACCTATAGGGTGTCTTGAAGGTCCAGGCGGTTGACAAAACACTTACAGTTTGAGAGGCTATTATACATACCCTCAAAGAGAATTTGGTCATGGCACAAAATTGCATGAAGCAACAAGCAGATCAAGGTCACTCTAAACGTCAAATTGCAGAAGGGGATCAGGTGTTTCTTCGACTGCTACCTTACAAGCAAAATTCCCTCAAGGCTAAGCATTTTCAGAAGCTAGTGCCCAAATTTTATGGTCCTTATACCATTCTCAAGCGTGTGGGACAGGTGGCCTATCAGTTATCTTTTCCCAGTCATTCGAAGATACATCCTGTTTTTCATGTTTCATGCTTAAAGAAGGTGATTGGAACTAAGTGCCAAATTCAAACCAACCTTCCCAAGTTAGCCGAAGAAGGATCCATTTGGCTACAGCCACAAGCAGTTTTGGACCAGCGTGAGCATTGCCTTCATCAGAGAACGATCAGGGAAGTATTAATCCAGTGGAAAGATACAACTTCAGCAGATGTCACTTGGGAACCAGCTACCATTCTGCAGCAATTTTCACATCTCAAGCCTTGAGGACAAGGATATTTTTAAGGGGGAGGACATGTTAGGGTCCTAACCCGCACATAGGTAGAACAATATATTTAGATGTAATAAAGGTCAATATTAATAAGGCCTTGCAATAAAATAGAATAAGTCGAATGTAAGAAGACCTAATAGAAGCTTCCACTTCTAGAAGGATCTTCCTCTAGATGCTTCTTTTGATAGACATATTTAGTATAAATATGAGTCGACGGTATGAGAACCCTAGATTGGATATTATTGTAATAAAGCTCTGCTCAACTGGAGGTTTCCCCCTTGAAGAGGCTCATGAACATTGATTTCAGAATCAAAGTGTTATTTTTGTTGTTATTCTTATATCATTTCAATGTTATTGTGGTGATTGTTCTGGTTATATTGTTGTTATTCTTCTATTTCTAGCATTTATTTCTGTTATGCATACTTTTTATATATGGTATATTACATACTTCCTGAAGAAATGAGCATAGAAAGCATGGATAACATCATCGACTTCAAGTAATTTGGACCAATGATGGGGGGATAGATGATCTATGAGATGCCATAAGTTTATTTGACTACACCGAAGAAAATAATGTCTAAAGTAAGGAGGAAGACAAGTGGAAGAGTAGATGCGCTAGAATCAAGAGGGAATATTGCACAATGAATGTTGATCCACAATTCCTCACCCGACATCCAAAATTAGAGTGGGGCAAACAAAAAAATAGGATAGAATAGATGTGAAATGTGAGGGATCCACAGATCTTGAATCAAAAGAATCCCCAGAAGAGACAGTTCACTAGATCATGTAAGTAGTCTGACTTGAGCATGGGCCGATCAAAATTGGAAATAGCAGCATCCCCAACAATTTCTGGGAGTACAAGTTTGTTATTGACAGAGGTAAGCAAAGGCTCCCATTAAAAAATCAATACAGTCAAAAGTATGCATATAGATGACTTGGGACCTGCAATAGGTCGATCTCCTATTAGAAATGCTATCCCACATATTAAACACTTCCTCCACTAGAGGCTTCATATTGACCCTCAGTCTTTGAAGGTGTGGTATAGAATTGATGAAGATGACCATATGCAGGATCGACTTCTAATCAAGGTACCATAAATAAATCAGATTCAAGCATAGGACATACTCCTCCATATCAAATATCTCATGAACTCATCCCCCTATTGAATTTACGCATTAAAGAAGAATCCAAATCAATAGATAGTGAGAATGAACCGATGCACCCTTTTTAAAGACAGTTTGTTGACTATTTAGATAAGGGTTTCCAAATAGATGAAATAATCCCAGTAGAAGAAGAAGTTCAATTATTATTGGAGCACAATCTGACTGAATTCCAACAGTAAATTGTGTCAGTTGATTCGAGTGTTCAGATATCGACTCCTCAAATCGAAGTAACATCAACTTCCTAGTTGACTCCCATTATAAATAAACAAACTCAAACTCTCCCCATTGTACCAATTTGTAAACCTCTGTACAAAGCCACAATCGGTGGAAATCACATACCCAACTATGAAGGAGATGAAGAGCCCAAATGACATAGGTTCATTTGCAAAAAAATATAGGATGTGACTGACATCACATATGAAGACAAACAAATGGCACAATTTGGTGCCGCATTTCAAGCCAAAGCTCACACCTATTTTATGAACTTCACAGAAAACCAGGTAAGGTTGAAGACAAAAATCAAGAAAATTTTCCTAAAAGTATTTAAGACTCAAGATGCCAAGTACCTGGTTGCTCATAAACTCAATGAAATCAAGTAAATCTAGGGAGAAACAGTCAAGGAATACAACACAATACTCAAATATCTTTTTAGCCAGATTTCACATGTCATTGGTGAAAATCTCTCAATTCAATGGTATGTTGCAGGACCATTTTTATCACATAGATTGTAGGTTGGGAAAATACCAACCCAATCCACAAGAGTGAAACAACTATGGGAGTAGCTACCCAATTTCACCTTAGATATATACTCCCCTCACTTTAGAAATGATGAGTCACCAGAAGGGGGGGGGGGTCTCAGTGACCCTAGGGGATTTGAGATGGAAATTTGTAGAATGACCAATGAAACCCCTATAGGTCAAGTTTGGAAGTGGAAAGAGGCCTGGAAAATATTCTTGTTGGTGAAGGGTAGTTTCCAAGGTGTTGTGTACCTACAAGACAATGTTAAACCTGCCCGAGACAAGACAATTGATCGAGATACAAGAAAGGAAATCTTGTTGTCCTAAATTGTAGTAGCATATCAGATTTATATCAGAAAAGTAAAATAGCAAATGGCTGCAAAATATGTTGCCAAAATTCAAGTAAAATATGCTAGAAACTAAGCTAGCAATGTCTAATTCAACTTCCACTAAATAGCACAAGACTTTAATGGAAATTAGGGTTGTTTTTTATGTGTTATCATTAAATTATTGTAACAGCCAAGTGGCTGTAGAAAACAATTGACACAACTGAAAAATATAACCACTAAAATCAAAAAACAATCCTAGCCAATGAAAAGTATATTGAATATGGCATCTTGCAAGCAAATTTCAATGGTAGACTAGTGAGTAATAAGAGAGTTTTAAGAGTGTTTTGTTGCATCCCTAATGGTTGTTACAATAATCTACTGATAACACCTAAAAAATATCCCTAATTTCCATCAAAGCCTTGTGTTATTCAGTGGAAGTTAAATTAGACATTGCTAGCTTAGTTTCTAACATATTTTACTTGACTTTTGACAACATATTTTGCATCCATTTGCTAGTTTACTTTGCTGATATAAATCTGATATACTACTGAAATTTAGGACAAAAAGATATCCTTTCTTTTACCCTTGGTTATTTGTCTTGTATATCTTTCAATCGTCTTGTTTTGGGTAGGTTTAACATTTCCTTTCAGGTACACAACACCTTAGCAACTACCTTTCACCAACAAGACGCTTTTCCAAGCCTCTTTCCACTTCCAAACTTGACCTATAGGGGTTTCATTGGTCATTCTACCCTAGGGTCACCGAGATTCCCCCCTTGTGGTGACTCATCATCACTAAAACGAGGGGAGTATATATATAAGGTGAAATTGGGTAGCTACTCCCATAGTTGTCTCACTTGTGGATTGGGTCAGGATTTTACCAACCTACAATTTGTGTGATAAAATTTTGGCGCCACTGTCGAGGAGGATTTTGAATCCTCTTTCGTGCCCTAATGACACTTTGGCAAGCTTTGATCCCAAAGCCTTTACCCCTAGATTTCCTGGTGACTCCACATGAGGAAAGTTCCATTTCCTTTCTTGATGAGCTATTCATAAATCTCATCTGGCAACTCCACCATCCCAGAATCCGTCTTTCCAAAATACCCTTTCCCCTAGAAGATTCAAGCCTTCCAAGGTTTACCAAAGAAAGTCTCCTTTTAAATCCCCCATTTTCAAACCCTTTTCCATGGTAACCTTCCCTTTTCCCAAATGGATAATCCTTGGTAAAAATACCTTTACAAGGCCTTGAACTTGGCTACCATCCCTGGATATCCCAATGCTATGACTAAAGAAACCAACAAATGGTTGCCAAAGTTTTCTAGAAACAATGTGTTCATAGCCGAGGAGAACCTCTATGCAATTGGTCGAGACATGGAAAATGAAGGAGTGGAACATGAAGATGTGGAAATGAGGCTACTAGTTACATCTCTTACTGAAGATGCCTAGAGGTGGTTCAAAGGCTTTCCTGACAATCACCTAGAATCATATGAATATTTTGCTAAATTGTTCAAAAGTAGATGGGCACCAAAGAAATATAGTGGGATGTTGATGACTCAATTCAACCATATTAAGAAGAAGGAGAATGAGATAGAGAGTGAATTTGACACCAGATTTGATCAACTATATAGCCAAATCCTAAAGGATTTGTGCACATCTAAAGAAGTTGTCTATCGTTTCTATGTGAATGCCTTTGAAACATAATTTGGTTTCATCCTAAGGGATAAGAAACCCCAACACTTTGGAAAAATCCAAAGAGTACAGTGTATAAATCGAAGAGAATATTCTTTACTCCAAGATTGAGCCATATCAATATCCTTGTACTAGGATGGAAGCAAAGACAAAGATGACAAAAAACAATGTGCCATATCCAATAAATCTCATAGCTCATAAGATTGATTAAATGAATGCTCAATTCATCCAAACTTAGAATCAATTTATGAACTGATTGACAATTCTTGAAAGAAATAAATATGCTTTGAGACCTCTTTTCATTAGACAACAGAGGGATGTTAGAAGTTGGAAGGAAACACCTCAACAAGATTCAAAGGCTCCCGATACTTTGAACTCTGTTGGGGTGGTCAATTTGGAGGAATCACCATGGTGTTCTCCTTGTCAAGAACCCCATCCAAAAGATGAATGCCCCATACGAGAGGACGATTCCCCCGATAGTATGAAATTCATAGACACAATTTATGCCTTCCAAGACGATGAGTATGTGGACATCACACATGAACAAATTGATGAATTTAGGAAGAGGGGAGCTAGAGAAGGTCGGCTCATAGTGCTTAACCATCTCACTGAGGATCATAAGAAGGAATTGACAAAGAGGGAAATATTGACATATGTTAGAAGTAACAAAACTCATGTCCCTCCACCACAAGTTCTAGTTGCTCCATATTGGCCAACAAAGGAAGCTCTTCCTCAACCAGTAGTGAATATCGTCCCACCTCCCCCACCTCTAGTTCATGAATTTATTCCAAGAACAACATAGGAAAATGAAGAAAACCAATTGAACATAGACGTCCTAGCCATGATTAGAAAGATGAATATTTCAGTTCTTGTGGTGGAGATGTGTAATATTCCTTCTGTCGTAAGAGAAGTTATGAAAGAAATGAAGGTACCAGATGAAGGAGAAGACCCTCCTATGATCCTGAACACCATGTACCATGGATGACAAAGGGATGCAAAACCTAGATTTTATATTTCTTTGGGTGTGAATGATCTTTGTTTAAACAATTGTATGTTGGATTCTGGGGCCTTGGTGAATGTGATGTATTTGAAGGTTATGAAACAACTTATATTGAAAACAACTATCCCATATGGAAATGTTTGTGGCATTGATTCTAAGAAGGTGAATGTTTATTGTCTCTAATCCAGGAGGATCTAAGGAGTGCTCACAGAGGTCTAAGAGGATCCAGAATGCTCACAGAGGTTCCAGGGTATCAATAAAAGCTCAAAATTTGATTTTCCCAAATTCTCTCGAAAATGGCATCATTGCGTAGATCTCATCATCAACATTCCAACGGTGCAAACGAAAAGTCAAACGAAGTTCGCATGCAAAAGTTATGAGTGGTCAAATTTTAGTTAAATAGGTCAAAGTCAAAGTCAAAGGGGTAAAAGGGTGACACATGTCACCACTATAAGGGTGACATGTGGCACAATTGTATAGATGAATTGGCCACACCCCAAGGTGCCACATGGGTCGATCGTATGTTGACTGGGAAGATGAGTTGGCATATGACTAGGCAAGGTACAATCTAGTTGGACCAATCACATATTGACAAGTGTAAAGGTTCAACTAATGAGAGGTTGCCACATAGTGACCTCCCATTGGCCTATATTGGTATGGTTTATTAAAATTATGGAGTTGATGGGGGTGAAACCTGCAACCTCCATAACCTCCCAAAGGTTTAACAAAGCCTCCATTGCCAACAAGCCAGGTATTAGTCCTTAACTTTTAAATGTTGTTAATATTATTTGAATGGGGTTAAACTTTTGTTTGGAGGGAAAAGGGGTCGAGGGATAAGCCCCCATCCCCTGGTCTATATGTTATGCATGCGACCACACTCCAACAATTTCGGGGGGCTAAAGAACTATATACCATATATAACATATGGTATATACCATATGTTATAATAATTGTCCACATATATAAGACCAACCAACAAACATGATAACAAGGAGAGGATCACGGGGAATGGAACTATCGACCTTCTCCAAATATAGCCAACGCCCTAACCACTAGGCCAAAAATCCTGCTTATTTCAGGATGCCTCTATATTCAGTGATAAAGTTGCCAAATAGTGCAGATGGAGGTTGGAGGGCCTGCGACCTATATATGGGCATGGATCCCAACATTTCAGGCATTCCCAAGTCTGCACAAATCTCAAGGTGGAACAAATCCCAATGTAGGGTATGAATTTTGAGGTCATACAAATGTCTCAAAGTACATGCTAGGAAGAGCCCAAGTATGGTTGTCTTGTAAAGCATGCCATGACGTATATTGTCCAAACATATGCAACTTCATACTCATTTTTCACGATTTTTCACAAGGATATTGAATTTTAGGTCTATTTTGTGATTTGAAGTCATTTGTAAAAGTCTTAGCTCAAATTTCCATTAATGAACATTTAGTTCATTGTTTTGCGTTCCAAAGAAGGTGTAATTGAGCCAGTTCGGAAATGGGTCAACTTTATAGTCAAATTTCTCATAATTTCGCAAGGATTTCAATGGTGAAATTATTTTCTTGTTTTGAGTAATGAAATTAAAGAGATTCCATTAAATTGTATTTTGTGAGCCCATATTGTAATGTAATCTAGTATTTTGAGATGATGGAGAAAAATCATGCTATCTAAAGGGACTTTGAAGATGAAGTGATATATGTCATCTACATATGTAATTTGAGTTCTTTTATTTTCTGTTGTGTCATCTCATTATTCAACAAACTAATCATCATTTCATGAGTTTTGGATAAAGTGCACATCATCAAAATTTTGCAAATCACCTCAATACTATCAATAAATTATTTTGGATCAAGTTAGATGTTGCATATATATATTTAAAGGAATAAGTGATGTCTAAGGATTTTCGGATCAAGTGGTATCAGAGATAGTTTTGATGTATATTTTCAAGTTGTTGATGTGATGAGATCCAAGGGTTCAGTTGGTGAATATTTTGAAGACTCTTTTCAAAAAGGCAGAATGATTAAAGTCCTCATGAAGCTGAAGTTATAGAAGAACATTAATAAAAAAATCCAGAAGGAGAATTTTGAGTTAAGGATGCAATTGCAAACTCTCAAGGAAGAGAAGAAAAGCCTGCAAGATTGACTGATATGTCATGAGGAATTCCATAAAGGTATTTTTCATGAGTTAGAAATAAATTTTCAGATCAGGAACCAAGCATTGGCACCATAAACATCAATCCATGAATATTGGGAGGTTGAGAATGTAAAGTTTCTAATGCAAAAGGAGTTGCCTCTTTCAAAAGGAATGATCAAGAAAGATGACTCCTCATATTACTCTTTTTCCCGTCAAGATGGATAATGCTCGAGGGTAGACAAAGAAAATAAAACTTCAGATGAAGAGATCCTTCATAAACAACCAGCGTTACCTTCCAGTCCAGAGAAAGGTGATATCTCTCCAGAGAAATATTTGCATGATAGAGGAGAAGGAATGAAGAATTTTCCCACTAGTGAATGGTCTAGATATCCATGTGCTTCATATGGAACTAGTAACCATGATGTGGAGACATGTCAAATAAGATATTATGTACAAGATAATCCCTCCAAGAATAAGGCTAAAGGTAAAGATAAATTCTCAAAGCAAAGGAAAATGGGGAATGAAAGAAAGGGATCGTGGTTCCAAGATGGGAACAATACACTCTACTCTTATTGTGGTAAGAGTGGACATCAACTCAAGAAGTATTGGACACTTTACCCATACTTATGTCCAAAGTAGAACAAAAGAGATGTAAAGACACTTGCAAGAATACAAGCAACAACTCTAGATAAAGTAAATGTTCCTACTGAAAGGTTTGGGAAAGAATACTTCCTAATGGTTGGTCTTGGAAAAGTGATACATGAACACATCAAGGAATGGTTCATGGACAGTAGTTCATCTCGCCACATGAATGAGATGAGATCAATATTCTTGAATTTCTTAGGGTCCGACATAGATTGCTATGTAGGATCTAGAACCAACACCACACAAGCAATAAGAGGGTATGGATATGTAATATTCCAACTTGATTCGATAGGATTTCTAGGAATAGAACGCATGTTGTATGTTCCATACTTAAAGGTAAACCAACTCTTAGTTGCAGAATTTGAAGATGGAGGCTATGCAGTCACATTCCAGAAAGGCCAGGTACTTGTGTACTCAAGGGAAGTTTCTCCAGCCACAACAATAGTGATTGGTATTCACAAGGAGAGGTTATACAGGTTAGTGGGAAGACCTATAATTTGGTCTAATGGTTTCTTAGATTTAACATCATATTCAATTTCAGATTCAACATCAACAGAGAGGCATTGTTAGAGGTCGGAAGCTATGAGACTCCTCCCAACACAATGGGAAGGATGATTCCATGAGTAAACCATCTAAAAATTTCATTGTAAATATGTATATTTGTAAATGTAATATGCATATGTATATATATCCCAAAGTCTATTAGAAGGATTGTAAGCTACTCATTGTAAATGATAAGAGTGAGAGGGACTCTGTAAAATTTATATATTTCCACCTTATATGTTGATATGAGTGACATGGATTTTGTAAGAGAGTTTGCATATTTCCACCTTATATAATGTTGAGAGTGAGAGGAATCTCGTTAAAAAAAAATTCTAGATAGCCACCTTACATATTGGTCAAAAGTTAGAGGAATCTCATTAAATGGATTTCTATATAGCCACTTTGTTTTAGAGTGAGAGGAATCTCGTTAAAGGGATTTCTATATAGCCACTTTGTTTTAGAGAGAGGAATATCGTTATAAAGGTTTCTAAGCATTTAGACAACAATATAGACAATTGTGTTGTCTCAACATCAACTAAAGGGATACATTTGAATCGAATTGTCTAAGACAACATTCTTGATTCTGAAGAACTGGAAGTGAATGAACAAAAGGATGCAAGTAGTTGGAGCATGTAGGTCAAGATAGGAAAGAGTGTTGAAGTAATTCAAAAAAATTTAGATATGGTAAAGGAGAAATAATCATCTTCAGGAAATAAGAGGCATAAAGGTGAATGATATAATCATATTTTAAATTACTATGTTATGTTCATGTGGATGTATACCTTTAACAGAAGCAAGAAAGACAGGTACACATGATAAAAGTATAGACCAAGTTTTTTTTCAAGGCAGGAGAGTACTAGACAGGTAATTCATTCAGAATCCTATCAATACATCAACATTACAAAAACAATGAGTCTGAAAGGGAAAGGCATAGATCAATATTTGACTTGGTTTCATATTGGCCAAGATGGACTATCTTCAGAAATAGGAGATGGGAGTGGATGTTGAAATACATGATACATGCATTGCATATATTCATTGAACAAGACTTTTTATTGTCATGGAATCTATGAGTCATAACCAGATCTATTAGTGACAGTGTTAGAAGCTAGAGTTAGAGCCACACTCTAGAAAAATAGACAAAAGTACACTAATCTAATGCCTAAGATCGAAGACCCAAGATGAATATTAAATTCCAAAAGTTTCAGCAAGATGGAAGAGTGAATTATCATCACTAAGTTGTTTAGTATCTATACTTTTAGAGGTCCAAACGTTCTTCATTGGGAAGGTGTGATCTAGGAGGATCTAAGGAATGCTTGTAGAGGTCTAGGAGGATATGGAACGCTCACAAAGGTCACAAGGGACCCATAAAATATCAAAATTAGACCATCCCAAATTCTCTCTAAAATGGAATCATTTCATAGATCTCGTCGTCATCTTTCCAACTATGCAAACAGCAAGTCAAACAGAGTTCGTATGCAAAAGTTATGAGTGGTCAAAGTTTAGTCAAATAGGTCAAAGTCAAAGTCAAAGGGGTGAAAGGGTGACATGTGTCACTACTGCAAGGGTGACACATGGTATGACCATACATATGATGTGGATACACCCCAAGGTTCCATGTGGTTCTACCGTATGTTGACTGGGAAGATGAGTTGGCAGTTGACTGGGAAAGGTACAGTCCAGTTGGACCAATCACATATTGAAAAGTGGCAAGGTTTAGTCAATGAGAGGTTACCACATGGTGGCATCCCATTGGCATAAATTGGTATGGTTTATAAAAAATTATGGAGTCAATGAGGGTCAAACCCGCGACCTCCATAACCTCCCAAAGTTTTAACAAAGCCTCCATTTTCAATGCTCCATGTATTAGTTCTTAACCTTTATATGTTGTTAATATTATTTGAATGGGGTTAAAGATATGTTTGGAGGGAAAAGGGGCTAAGGGATAAACCCTCAACCCCTGGTCTATATGTTATGCATGCAACCAAACTCCAAGAATTTCAGGGGGCTAACGAACTATATACCATATATAACATATGGTATATACCATATGTTATAACAACTATCTCCATATATAAAACCAACCAACAAATATGCTAACAAGGAGAGGATCGCAGGAATGGAAACCCCGACCTCCTCCAATTATAGCCAACTCCATAACCACTAGGCCAACAATCTCACTTACTTCAAGATGTTGATATATTTAATGATAAAGTTGCCAAATAGTGCAGATGCAGGTTGGAGGGCCCGCGACTTATATATGGGCGCATATCCCAACACTTCAAGAATTCCCAGGTCTACAAAAATATCGAGGTGGAATGAATCCAAATGTAGGGTACAAATTTCAAGGTCATATGGATGTCTTAAAGTACGTTCTAGGAAGAGTCCAAGTATGGTTGTCTCGTAAAGCGTGTCATGAGGTATATTGTCCAAACATAGGCAACTTTATACTCATTTTTCATGATTTTTCACAAGGATCATGAATTTGAGGTCTATTTTGTGATTTGAGGTCATTTTTTAAATTATTAGGTCAAATTTCCATTAATGAGCATTTAGCGTATTGTGTTGCGTGTCGAAGAAGGTTTAATTGAGCCAGTTCAAAAATGGGTCGACTTTATAGTCATATTTCTCATAATTTTGCAAGGATTTAAATGGTGAACTTGTTTTCTTGTTTTGAGTAATGAAATTAAAGAGAGTCCATTAAATTGGATTTTGTGAGCCCATATTGTAATGTAATATGGTATTTTGAGATGATGAGGAACAATCATGTTGTCTAAAGGGACTTTGAAGATGAAGTTATGTATGTCATATACATGTGTAATTTGAGTTATTTTATTTTCTATTGTGTCATCTCATTTTTCAGCAAACTAATCATCATTTCATGAGTTTTGGATAAAGAGCACATCATCAAAATTCTGTAAATCACCTCAATACATTCAGTAAATTATTTTGGATCAAGTTAGATGTTGCATGTATATATTTAAAGGAATAAGAGGTGTCTAAGGATTTTTGGATCAGTCTCATAGAAGACGTGGAGGTCTACTTGGAATATTTCCCTCACATTGGCCTCCTCATGAACATAGTGGTGACTGATGTTCTAGATTCTTGGGGCATGATATTATCAAGAAGTTGGGCTTTCATGATTGTGGATTTCTCAGCATGGACCTTACTTATGCACATATTCCTATGGGAGATGGTACTTTCAATATTCTCTATAACTGAGAGGTGTCTAGGAAACATGTGTTGGATCAAAATGATCCTGACTATAGTAGCAAGGATGACTTTGATGAGGCTCCATATACCATTGAGTATGATTCATGGGACCTGCATTTTATGTAGAAGGACTGCATAGATACGCTACTTCCAAGGACAAATGAATACAAAGAAAAAATTGAAAATTTCCAAGGAAAAGAGTTGGGGTCCATCAAGATACTAAGAAAGAAGAAGATAAAAGAGATAAATAACGTGAAAATTTCATTAAAGATATGGTCAATGAAGAACCACCTTCATACTCTTACATTGAGAACATACCTTACATTAAATTCAGTGAAGGGAGCCTTGCACTCATGTGGGATAATAGGAAGGACAAGTCCAAATATGTCCAGAATAATGATGTCTTATGGCTTGGCCCTTACATCATCAAGAATAATTTCGAGAAGGGAAGCTACCACTTGTCATCCACGGATGGGAGAAATATTCCATTACCAATTGATGGATCTCTTCTCTGACCCTATGTTCAAGGAACTTTACTTCTTCAAGGCCTATGCCCCAGGTAAGTAGGTAGGTCATCTTGCTTTCTTGCATTTGCATTTTTCTTGCTCATGGTAGTTTAGTTGCATCTCATTTTCACTTTTCATTTTGATCTACTTGCATTTTTTTCATCATTGATTTATATCATTTTCTTTCATCATTTTACATGTTATTTTAGAAATTTTGGCAAAATGCAATTTTTGTTTTCTAAGATTAGTTGTCAATTTTGATTTTTGAGATTTTGATTGTATGAACAAAGGATGAGCATGCCATCCTATATTCCCAAACATGTTTGTTTGTTTCATTGTGTGTAGTCACATGTCTTACCAGGAGATGATATGGTTCTCATGCACTCTAAGTCGAGCACATGTCACCAAGTAGGAGCCACATGTTACCCCCCCATTTCTAGGGTTAACTAAGGATATTATGTCTCAAGGCCCTCAAGTTGTAGACATGGAGTACCAAGAGACAGACTGGCAGACAGGGCCCCACATTACACCACCCATCACCATGAGATCGATGGTTGCACCATTCACCACACCATATTGGCTCAAAGAGGACAACATGTCTTTCTCCATGAGGTAATGATTATGGTGTTGTGGTAAGTGTCATTTTAATAAATGAAGCATTTAAATATGTTGCAAAGGGTTCTTCCTTGATTTTGAAAATGTTTTCTTGGAAATTATTCTCTTTTCCCTATTTCACCTTGGTGATTGAAATTGTGTCCTAGTAAGTGGTCACCCTCTGGGAAAGGGTTTTTGTTGGGGGGTCTCCTTGATGATTCATCTTACCTCTCTCGCACATACTTGCCACTTTCCATGTTTTTTTCCCTTTGTTTCCTCATATTTTGGGTTTTCGGGCCACATTGACCCAAAAAGGGCTTGTACTTCTTTTCATCGGAATAAGGAGTTGAAGGCCCAGAGACTTGTAGCTGGAAAAATATAAAATCCAATCATAAACCTTCCAGATTCTTTCCTAGGGATCCCGAGAATAACGAAATTTTTCTGACAAAAAAATGAGGGACCCATAAAATAAATAACTAATTGAACATGCCAACCAAGGTAGAGCGTGCGTGGGAAATGTTTTTCATTCTTAGGTAGAATTCCCACACATCATCTTCAACTTAAGGAAGCACAGTGTGACCAGGGTAGAGTTAAGGTGGGTAATATTTTTCATGTTTAGTTAGAAGTCACACTTTAGTTTCAACCTGGGAACACTCTAATAAATTAAATGGAAAAAGGGCATTGAAAAATCATGCATCGCGAACGAAGGGCAACACACCCTCTACAAAGGCACCCATAAATGAGACAATATGAGCCCTTGTATCTCAAGAAAACCCCATTTACAAAAGTATTACCCCTATCCACCTCATACTCTTCACATGACTTAGAGAGGGTCCACCTGGGAAACACTCCTTAACTTGGGGAATGATTCACTTAATAGGTCGCCATGAGAACCCTCCCATACCTAAATTTGGAAAGTTCCATAAGGTATTTGATCATTTGTTTATTTTGAGAGGGGGGACTTGATGCATATGTTTGGGTGGTTCTTTTATTATATATGGCTTACTTGACATGATTCTTGTGATTTGTGAGCCCTTGGAGGGTGAATTTGCTTGTCTTTGTGGGGCCTTGACAAGTGGAATTTATTTTGTGAAGGAACAAGGTCACTTGGACCTTCACTTGGGGCTTGAATCCCACATTATGGATGATGCACCCTTGCTTATTGGACAACTACGTCATATAAGTTTCCTTTGGAGGCACTTGAGGATCCCATGTACGTGATTTTCTAGCCTTCCCAGCCCCAACGACTTTCCTTTGGAGGCCTTACATTGCATTTCTAGGGTATGACATCACATGTGGAAGGCTAGGGTTAGATGGTGGTTTTGATTATGACTTGGCACCTTTTGATGGAGAGAAACTATTTCCATGCATCAGAGCACTGGGTGGCTTTATCCATGGCCTTTGGATTCCCAACGATTTCTTCTAGAGGGAAAAATGTCTCACTTGGAGGCTAATTAGGGCATGGTTTCACTCCTTTTAGGGGAATTTTTATGTCAATTTTGAATTATAACTTGTAAAAGGGAAATTCGAGGAGGTTGGCCTCCCTAATTGTGTTTTACACTAAGTAATGTGGACAAACAATTTTATGAAGACCTCCTATAAATATAGGCTTGCTCATTTCATTTAGACACATCATAGCACTTGAGAATTATATACTTATGGCTGAAATTTTCACCCTCTTTGGGAAAAGCACATGTCTCTATATCTTTTGCAAATTTTGGATGCTAGTTACTTGTCTTGTGGAAGGAATTGGTGCACTATCTCTTGGATGCTTAGCTCTTGCATGTATGGTAGAACATTCTTGGTAGATAAGGGTTTTACTTGCTATGTTTTGAAATTGGTAAGGAATTTATACATATTGTTAGTATTTCTTATTGTTTCGTGGTTGTTCTTGTCTAAACCCTTGGAGGAGTATAAGGGAATACACCCTCCACCAAGTCTACTATTATTGTTAAGTGGATAATCTATTGCAAAGGTTTCTAGGAGTAAAAGGGCTTACACCCTCTTAGATTTACCTTGCTATTTTTTTGCATGCTCTAGGAAGTAAAATGGATTACACACCTGGAGAAGTTTCAAACACTAGCTCTTAAACAAGAGACTCCATAACCCAATTGATAAGGCACTAGTCTATTTTTTCATTGGAGAAATAAAATCTTTGCATTGGAATACATGAAAAATAGATATTTCGTGATTGTTTAAATTGGAAGTTGTTCTTCATGGTTTTAGCTTGCTTGAGCCACTAGGGCATCTAGCTTAGCCTGGTAATTATCTTGTTGTAATAAAATTAATGCTACAGTCATTAGGGCTGCAGAAAAAATAACTTAAACGCTTTCATTGCTCACTAATATACCATTAAAACTTTCTTGCAAGATGTCATAATTAATCTACTTGTCATTAGCTATCTTTTGGGTGGATTGTTTGTCAATTTTAGTGGTTATATATTGTTGTTGTAGCAATTATTTTCTACATCCATAAGGATGCCTTGATACATTTCTTATAACATAATTTAGTATCCCTATTTTACCATCAAAACTTGTGCTACAATATTGGGATATTATCTATATGATTAGGATTTGATTACCCAATAATTATATGGTGTTTTGCATGGTTAACATTGAAGCTATTAATACTTTACATATATATCTATGTGTGTGTGTGTGTGTTGCTGCATTTTTTGGACAAGAAGGTTTCTTTCTTCTTTCTTGTTACCTTTTGGTTAAAGGCTTGTCTATATATCATTTTTCTTGTTCCAGGAAGGTTTAACATTGTCTTTCAAGTACACAACACTTTGGCAACCATCCTTCATCAAAAAGACCCTTTTCCAAGCCTTTTCTCACTTCCAAGATTGACCTATAGGGGTTTCATTGGTCATCTTCTCACTTTCCATCTCAATCCCCCTAGGGTCATCGAGATTCCCCCCTTGTTGTGACTCATCATCACTAAAGCAAGGGTATTATCTATCTAAGGTGACAGTGGGTAGCTACTCCCAGAGTTTTCTCACTCTTGTGGATTGGGTTAGGATTTTCCCAACCTACAATCTATGCGATAACAACTGCTACAGAAAATCAGAGCTCAGTTGAGGATGTATGATATCCAAACATGTCAAGATGCCTTGAAAAAGGCCCAATGCATAGAAATAGATGTTGATGGACCATCGAAATCCTCAATGATGGAGAAAATACTAGAATAAAAACTCAAAATTTTGCGAACTCATCGCTCATTTATCATCTTCAAACACTTTCCAATATTTAATGTTATCGGGTATTGTGGGCATGTATTTGACTTCAATTTCATACTTCTTATTTGGAAAAATTGGAATTTTGAACACCGAAGTCGAAGTTGCCAGAGCATCTGGAATTTGATTTTTCCCCCTAGGAATCACTGACAAGTTGTACTATGAAAACTCTTCATGGAGATCGAGCACCAAATTTGGGATGCTTGGGATGATTGGATTGGTATATACCCTTTATCTGATTTATGATGAGATCAAAATATCCATGTACAACTATCCTTTTAGCTCCCAATTCCTTTAAAGTTCTCAAACCCAAAATCAGTGCCTCATATTCAGCCATATTAATTGTACAATAAAAAGCAAGCTTGTAAGAACAGAGTTTTTTACCCACTTTGGGAGGGTTAATCCACACACTAGCTTTGGCTCCCTCCCTACTGACAGCTCCGCCAAAGCTCATATTCCACATTTCATTTTCCTTGTGGTTTCTCTGATCTATAATATCCTATGTTCGATGTGCAGTCTTGTCTTTGATAGTTAGGAAAATTGTTGGCTTCCCCTCTTCAAAACTTAAATCATTATAAAAAATAGAGGAGCCAACTTCGGTGTCGATAGAGTAAATAGGATGATTATTTAGTTGGGTTTTTCTACTCACCATGTACTTGAGAAACACTTCTCTGTAAAGTCTCCTTTATTGGCCAAAAATAGGGATGGTAGCGTACAACATGTGCATCTGTAAGGTTCCCTTTAATTTTGCAGCCCAAGATCTAGATAACAACATGTCTAATTTTGGGGGAATTTACGCAACCACCACGTCCATGACCAGGATATTTGATAGGATTTGGGATAATGACATGACCAAGTCTTTGATCAAACCCAAGCACTTCACCTTTCTTGAGTCAAAAGAGAAGAGGTCTTTATAAGGTCTTGTGACATCCAGGCCTAAATCATCCATGACCACCTTGGGCATGAGATTATGTGATGCGCCTGAATCTAACATGGCATTATGTAAGGTCATGTCATGAATTTTAAGACTGACATAGAAAGGAGGAACATCATCAGTCTTGCCACTTTCTTCTACATGAAGACCAAATAAGATGGCAGGGTGGTCATCTTGGATGTTCAATGTGTCGAGATATTCTTCCATATTTAACATTTTAATGATCTGGTTTCTATACTCTCCCTTCTTGATCAGCTCATTAAACGGAACATAAATTTTTATTTTGACCATTTCGCTTTCAAAATTAAAAGGAGGAGGATCTTTTTCTACCTCTTTGACGAACGTTTCCTTTCTTGGGTCAGGTGCTTTCTTTAGAGATTCTTCCTTTGATTTTCCTTTCTCCATCACATCCCTTGTTGAATTATCTTTCTTTGTTTGGCTTGAAGAAGGAATGTTCACCTGGGGTTCTCTTGTGGGATTTGCCTTTGGACTCTTTGCATGCGTATTTTTGCTTATGAGGTTATACTCCTTCTGAAACTGCATAATTGCATTATGGTATCCCTTCCTAAACTCCTTTATTTATGAAGACAATGTATGATCATTCTACATCATAAACCCATCATTCACATCCATAAATTGATCGTGCTCTCCTTTTTCTAAGAACACGTATGTTTTTGTATCATCGCAACAATGCATCTGGTCTTGGATCATTTGGTAAAAATATTCATTTGCATAGTTGTTTTAGAAAGGAGGTCTTATATGTTGATCACCTTGATCTCTCTGGTCCCTTTTCCTGGCCTTCGGAACTAAAGCTCTTCTAAAATTTTGATTTATGGGTTGGAAATCATTTTGCTCCTTGGTTGCAGGCTTGTTCTCCACGGACATCCTTTCCATAAGTTTTTCCATAGTCTTCATCATCAAGTCAAATTTTTTTTTGACAATCGAGACGTAGAGGGTTGTCTGTACCCTTGGGGCTTCTTCCCATTTCTGTCAAAATTTTGTTTGATCTTTCTCAACACTATCATATTTACATAAACTTTAATCGCGTCGATCATCATAGAACCTAAGGTATTAGATATTATTTCTCTTCAAAACAAGGCAAAGTCATTGTCAAAAGAATTAGCGTATCAAAGTTGGGAAACTCCAAGAGGGGGTTTGAATTCTGTAGGAATTGAATTATAAACTTTCATGAATCTGGCCGAGAACTCTTGCATTGTTTCCACTAGTGATATTTTTATATTGTTGTACTGAGTTAGTAATTGTAGATGATTCTTTATATCACCCCATCTGGCAAGAAACAATGTTTCAAAAGTTGCAAAATCAGGGATGCTCATTGCTTGAAGGGCCTTGAACCACTTTCTAACCTCCCCTAAGAGACTCTACACAAACAATATCATTTTTGCATCCTCATGATCAACCTCTTCCAGGTCAACAAAAACATTAAACCAATCCAAGTGATTTTGGGAAAAATCATTTCCTTCGACATCATATAATGTGATCCTCTGATTATAATTCTGCGGAAAATCATGTAATTGGGCTAGCAAGGAAAGAGGGCGAACCTGGTGGCCATGACTCTCAGAGGTTTTTGAACTGGCTGGATGGTCTGAGTGGGGATTATGGTAGTTCGTAGGGGGTTAGTTGGTATCAAAGATTGGAAGTTTTTCTCATCGAAAACTATTTCATTCAAATAGGATTCTGATCTGGACCTAAACAGAGTTTGTTCAAATATTAAATCGAAGTCAAGGTCGTCGATGCTTTGAAATCCATCTTTGGGTAAATATAGTTTCTTGTCTAGGTAACATAATGGGTCGGGTACCCTTTCCTTTGCTTTGCGCAGAAGTTTTTTGGGATCAAACACAAACGCTACAGGTTCTAGATCAAGGTTCACTCTGGTATAAACTTTCTTCGGAGCTAGGATTTATGATTCTGACTACTCTATGCTACTGATCTTATTTATTGGAGTTTCTAGAGTAAAATAAGCTTCAACCAATATGGATGTCTGGCCCACTATTATCCTCAGGGGTCAAACTACAACTTTAGTCATTTTCCTAGGGAAATTTTTATCAATATCATCCCCGACAATGATGCCAAGATGTTCGCACTCTATAAATTCATTTGGATGAGAAAACAAATGACAGAGGTAACCTATAGATCAAATTTAAGACTGGAAACTAGGCTTTCCAATCTAGAGAGGGCTCTCTCTAAGACCTAGTCTCTAATATATATGACTTTGGATTGTCGGCTAGATTTATGTGTTTGGGAAATTTTTATGGTTTCGTTGGAAAGGAAATATAAAAATTTGGGTTATGGATTCAACCTCCTAAAAGCGAGAGAAATAAATGACTGGTAAATGAAACTTTGAGAGGATAAAGGCTAAATATGCAATGGTCTTTTAGTTTAAAGGATCTACGATTATTTCCTCCAACACCCTTTGTTTCTCCCGCAACTGAATGATTATGTATTGCACCTCTCTAAGATGTCTTTTGAGATAATTTTCATTCCCTTCTTGATCTCGTGACGTTGGTGTTCCAGTAGTCCTTCCTGCCAACTGTCTTCTTAATTATCTGTTTTCCTAATAAAATTCGGCAATAACAAGTTGTGCTTGCTTCAACTGCTATGATGACTCCTGAGAATCCACGTTTTCATTTTGTGACCTTCTTTGTATTTCACTAATTCAGATGTTTGAACCTTCAACAATTTTTAGTTGAACAACGTGCATGAGTAACTTCTCGACAACAGACTGGGTGCGCGGTACGCTGGGAGCTTGGGTCTCCTTGGGCTTCTTAATCAACCTTGGCCTGCCTCTTTTTTGGGGTGTTGGTTGGTGTTAGGCAAAATATATGTCGTTATAATAACGTTGTAGTACTTGCCCAACCATTTAATTGTCAACCCGGGGTATGTAGACTGACGAAGCACACGCACTGTATATGCAGGACTGAAGTAGAACTAATCTAATCTAATCTATGTTGCTGAAATCAAACTGATCTTAAGAAAGCATTGAAACACTAACTAGGAAAGAATGAAATTGCCTAAGGGAAATACAACATGTGAAGAGTTAACAACAATGAGCTCATACAACATATCAATCTCAAATCATATTGCAATAGTCAAATGACAAAACATGAAAGAA
>ML806958.1:26517-60843 GCA_009831015.1 Picea engelmannii | reverse complement strand
ATAATTGAGATATATATGAAAACATGTATATTTTCTAATATTTAATCATAAATTCACTTTTAATACTAAAATGAATAAAGTGGAAAATAATGATGTGAAACCCAAATGTATTTATGAAAAGGGTATGACAAAGGTTTAATTGGACGATGAAATGTAAGGAATAGTGAAGGGAAAGGTGGATGAAAATACGACATTTCTGAGTCCCAACAGCTGGTGGGATGACAAGTCTTGTATTTCCTTTCCCTTTCCCTTGGCCTCTTCCCTTATCGCCCCTGCGTTTTGGACTGTTTTTTCCCTCACGGATAAAGGAAAGTCTCCTTTGGGGTCCCTGGGATGTCGACTGAAATTAGAAATGAATCCCAATCTTTGTCTAGCCATCTCAATTCTTCGACTACCAACAACTTGATCAATGATAGATGGAATAGATCTTTCCTCGGTTGGTCAGCCTCGTCCTGGATGTTGTATGCCATCCTTTCTAGGCTTCGATGCAAGAAGAAAGGTAGGTTCAAAGGTTTTTTCCATGTGAAGTGCATCAACAACCTATTGTGATATGGGTACACTCTATCAAAACTTCCTTCACATGTAAAATACCTTCTAATTACCTTTAGTATATTTTGGAAAGGCTCACAAAGGTACTGACTTGGAACACCTACTAAGATTTTCCCATTTAGGAAGTTAGGCTTGATAACGTCTCCATAGCACAAAACGTCTAAAGGTATGCATTTAAACCACTTTTCACCACGTGGAGGGATCTTTGACACAGCTGACATAGTTTCCTCTATCACTCGAAAGGTTATTCTCGTAATGGTTGTGTTGAACCCATTAAAACTGAGCGAACTGTTCAGCCAGCTTCGCATTGTACCCTTTGATCTTTTCACAATAGCGCATACATCCGACCTGTTCAAAAGATTCCCTGATATCCGTATCTTCGTTGATTAATGCCAGGTTTTGAGGCTTATAACTCATGGCCCTGCCACTTCATGCCTTCTTTCTTATGCTTTGGGATGTTTTCATGATGCCAATGTGTATTCATTTCACGTGCATGGTAATGAATAGTAACATCCTCTCTAACTGACAAATAATAATGATGTACTTCACAGAGGCCTGTCAGAAAGGGAGTGATAGAAACTTTGCACGATGATAAAAATCATCCATAGGAGTCCACTGTGCGACAATAATTCACGATGGAAAATTTCGGCACAGTAGGAGATCAATGCAATGGAAAAAAACAACGAGAGGCTCTTCGCAGTAGGGAAACACGACGAAAAATTATGGAACGGTAGAAAAGTGTTGGGAGACTTGTCACGACAGAAATAATTTAGGTGCAAATTGAAATGCAGCATGACAGGAAGGAACTCCAAAGAAGGAAGGTTGACCACGAGAAGCAATATCGTCCAACACGCTAGCTTGCAATGAACTCCAACAAGATTTAAACAATGATTGAAAATGATGAAAGCGACATGGAAACTTGAGAATAGACTCACAATACGAATGATGGAGATCATATTACCCATAGCGGAGGGCTCCAGGATTTGTAGAAAAAACCACAGACAACGTACAAATATGGAAAGTAAGGGAGAGGCATGCAGGGTCACCAGTATTTATACTCGAATAGTTAAGGGAAGGAATCATGGCAGAGGACGATAAATCCATGGCGACGAGAAGTTTAGAAGCAAGTTGAAGATTTGCACAACAAACTTGTGTGACGAGTACACTTTGAGTTGCGCAAAGTACAGATGATAAGAGTGGCAGTGATCCAAAAAGGATCCAAAGAAGGCTAAGAACAACTCAGAACTCACAGAGACAACTCAGAACACTCGGAATGGCTCTAGCAGATAAAGAAAGGGAAAAAATTCAAAGTTCCCAAAACTCAATGAAAAGTGCATGATCGTGAAGAGCGTGTCGCAAGCTTTCTAACGACACAAACGACTAGTCAAACATAGTTACAGATTGAAATATATTCACGGTCAAAGTTTGGTCAACCTAACCCAGTCAACAAGGGATGAGTCAACATCTGTACTAATGATGTCAACATTCATACATATGATGTCATAATCCATAAAACACATGTGGAAAGAGAATGGAAGTGACACATGGCATGCTGACGTCAACATGATTATGTGGCATCACCAGAGGCTGCCATGTGTCACCCAATTTTTGTCTTTTTGGACCGATCCATGGACCAATCGGATCATGCCACATGGTATTCTGTACAACTGATGTGGCATGCTGACATGGAATGCTGACATGGCATGTTGACTTGGCATGGGGCAGCATGTCCCAATGAGAGGTCGCTACGTGGCGCAATCAAGGGTTGTCACGTGGTAGGAGGGAAATGCACAAGGATAGCCCATGAACAAATTTTGAAACAAAGTTGGCGGGTCCGCCAAATCTGGAGGACCATGCCAACTATAGCCACGGTTATATCATTGGAGAACCTTCTAGTGCCCATGCTAAAGGTCGTAGAGCGGTTATGTAATATATAACAATAATAAACCAAAAACGAGAGTCTACGGGGCTTGACCCTAGAACCTCCGCCATAATCTATGCCTTAACACTTCCACCCCTAACCACTACGCCATGGGTACCACATGTTTTTTATCACCCAAATTTATTATTAAAACATGAATCCTCCCAACCACAGGGGCAGAGGCGCGCAGAATGTACGTCCTTTTGGGCACACTTTTCAATGCATGGTACAGTCATCATTGCAGGTTTCATAGGGCACAAAAATTGAGACATAATTCTTCTTGAGCCTAGGAGTGCTAGAGTCAAATCGAGGTGCAAAGATAATAATTTTTGGGTCATTCGAGGCGTGGTGATGTCTGTTTTCTTATATGAGCATTATTTTTGCAGCTTGATTTCAGAATGAGGTATACTTATGTATTTTTCCAAATTCTTTTGTTGAGTTAATGAAAGAGCCTACCCATTTGAGAGCAAGGCCTTGAGACGTAGTCCACCAGGGACAAACTTCGTTATCAAGTTTTTGTGTTCATATGTAATGCTTATGTCTATTCATTTTTAAGTTTTCCCTTCTTGAATGGTGCACTTTAATTTATGCTCATTTATTGCAATTCTTTATAAGTCACAATGAAAAGATCCTGGATCATGTTGGTATCAAAGCAATTGTCTTTGACTTGAATTGTTGAGTGTGAATTCTTACTAGGTCCAAGCATAAGCAGGGTGAAGGAACTCTTAAGAGTTTCAATCTTGAAGTTGGTCGTGCATCCTGAAGGAAGAAAATGGCAGAAGAGGACAAGCGTGATGAATAGGTGAAAAACTTTCACATGGTATTTTATCACATGTCATAAATGGTCGAAGGAATATATGGAGATTACGAGAAGAGGATGAAGAAGAAAGAGAAGAAAAAGGAAGCACATGCAGATGATGATGCTTCAGTAAAATAAGGGGCTAGAGGAGATCCTCCTAAGAATCCATCTTCACCTTCAAGTTATATTTCTTCTTCCTCTGAGCATTCTCATCATTCTCGTCATTCTATCCATAAAGCCTCTTTTAAGAAACCATTATTAAATCTTGATGTAAAAAAAATTTTACCTATATTGTTTAATGGAGATGCTAATCCTAAAAAGATAGATAATTGGATCCGACAGGTTGAAGTGTATTGTCGTGTCTAGCATATTGATGAAGAGGAAGTTAAAGTGCAAACAAATTATCTTCGGTTGGAAGGCATTGCTCTCATATGGTGGGAGAGAAAGCTTCAGGAAAAAAGTAAGTGTGGTAATATTCTTTCCTCATGGTCGGAATTTAAATCAATAATAAGGAATCAATTTTATCCATTAGGGTATTTACATAAAGCAATGATGGAATGGAAAACTTTAAGGAAAAGTAAAGTTCAAACTGTACAAAGTTTCACAAAAGAATTTAGGAAGAAAGCTCTTGCATTGAACAATCCTTTGGATTCTTATGAAACTTTAATGAAGTATATTGGCACACTTCACAGTTATATTCATCATACTTTGCTCTTGTTTAACCCCACTAGTCTTGACGAAGTTTGTGTGCAATCCACTCACCTTGAGAACAGGGGGAAACATGTTCAAGAAGTTCCCACGAAGAAACCTTCCAATCTCCCACATAATACTTTTAAGATGTTTAAAAGGAAGGACAAGAAGACCACTACAGTGACGAGAGAAGGAGGAAAACCATTCTGCACTCATTGCAAGAAGAGCGGTCATGATGAATAACACTGTTGGAAACTACATCCAGAAAAGAAACTGAAACCGTTCGGTGGAGAGGGGAATACAAAGACCATTTCTATAGTGCAACAAGATCTTGGTTCCGATTCAGGAGATGAAGGAAAGATCACAATGGTTGGAGTACAAGGTAAATATTATCTTCATTCTATTTCAAGTTCCAATAATGAATCTAATGTTGATGAACGAAAGAGGAATGAGTTGTTTCCATAAGAGTTGTATCTAAACATACTAAGATAGATACATTATTTGATATGGGTTCCCAGGTAAACTTAATATATGAAGCACTTGTCAAGAAGATGGGTATTGAAATGAAACCACATCCGAAGCCTTATCCTCTTGGTTGGGTATGTGATAAAGCAAAACTTAATGTCACCAAACAATGTAGGATCAGATTTGCTATTGCTTCAAAGTTGATTGATGAAGTGGATTTGGATGTTATACCACTTGATATATGTGGCATAGTGTTGGGAAGTCCTTATATTTATGATAGAAAAGCAGTCTTCTTTTGGCATGAGAAAAAATACCACCTTACTAAAGGGGAAGTGAAATATATTGATAGAGCTCACAACATGAGGGTAAATACAACACTTGTTAGTGCATGGAAAATGAAAAGACTCATAAACACTAATAAGAGATATGTACTCATGGTCGTCAGAGAGAAAAAATTTGGGACATCCGACGCTTTCCAAGGGTGTGATCCATATCATAAAAAGGAATTAATTGATATTTTTTCTAAGTATGATGATATTTTTCAGGAACCAGATGGATTACCTCCTAAGAGGGAAATCCAACATGAGATACAGCTTCAACATGATTCTCCTCTTCCTAATGTGGGCATGTACAGGATTTCATTTGTGGAGATGACAGAGATCAAGAAGTAGGTACATGGTTTATTGAATCAAGGGGACATCAGGCCCAGTTCATCTCCTTGTGTTTCTCTGATCGTGATGGTGCCAAAGAAGGATGTCACATGGCGAATGTGTGTCTATTACAGGTCCTTAAATAAAATCATGGTGAAAAATCGATACCCTCTTCCTCGTATAGATGATTTACTTGATCAATTGAAGAATGTTGTTTATTTCACTAAGTTGGATTTGCACAGTGGATATCATCAAATCAAGGTTGCAGAACATAATGCATATAAAATTGCCTTTAAAACCAAATAAGGATTGTTTGAGTGGTTAGTTATGCCATTTGGGCTTTGTAATGCTCCGACAACTTTCATGTGTGTGATGAATGATGTATTCAGGCCTTTCCTAGATGACTTTTTTATTGTATATTTAGATGACATTCTTGTTTTTAGTGGGACTTGGGATGAACATGTGAGGCATGTAAAGCAAATATTGGATACTTTGAAAAGGGAAAAGTTGTATGTAAAATTGTCTAAATGTGAATTTGGCAAGATTGTAGGAGGAGGACAATTGAAAATTAATCCTTCCAAAATTGATGTAATTGTAAAAGGGCCTGAGCCAAAAAGTGTAACTGAAGTCCGAAGCTTCTTAGGTATAGTCCAGTATTGGAGGAGATTCATTCCCAACTTCTCCTTTATAGCAAATCCTTTGCATGCCTTAACCAGTGTGAAGAACACTTTTCCTTGGGAAGGAAAGCAACAAAAATCTTTCAACATTTTGAAGGAGAAGATCAGTACCACACTAGTATTAGCATTGTTGAATCTTCATCATCCTTTTAATATCAAGACAGATGCCAGTGGATACACCATGGGTGCAGTATTGATACAATATTGTAAGCCTATCTGTTACCACTTTGAAACTTTTAACCAAGTTGTTGTTAACTATCCTAGATATGATAAAGAGTTGTATGCATTAGTCCAGAGCGTAAATAAATGGAAGCACTTCTTGTTAGGGAAAGAAACGATCATACACACAAATCACCAGCCCTTATAGTATCTTCAAGCATAGACCAAATTGCAACAATCTCGACACTACAAATGGATGGGTTTTATACAACAATTTCATTTGGTAATCAAGTACAAAAAGGGTACAAGTAACAAGGTAGTCGATATGCTTTCTAGACCTCCTATTGTTTCTTCTATTATTTTGAAGAATGCTTATTTATCTCATGATATCTATGTAGAAAAATATGCCATCGATGAAGATTTTAAAGAAGTATATGTGAAGCTAACCCTTGGTGCATGGGTAGAGAAATATTGTCTGCAGGGAAAACTACTCTACCATCTTGGAAAGCTATGTATTCCTACAAGTGAACGAGTCCATGTAATACAAGAATCTCACACTTCTCTTGTGTCTAGGAATTTTGGGGTAGGAAAAACTATGGCTCATTTGTAGAGGTTTTTTTATTGGCCTCAAATGAAAGAAATTGTAACTAAATATGTAAAGGGGTGTGTGATGTGTTTTACTTGTAAGCCCATTAATAGAAAACTAGGGCTATAATCACCACTTCATGTTCTATCCCATCCATGGGAAAGTATCTCCATGGATTTTGTAGGGGGTTTACCAATGACCAAAGGGGGTCATGATTATTTGTATGTTGTAGTGGATAGGTTCAGAAAGATGTGTATCTTGATGCCATGTAAAAAGAATATCACTGCTGAGAAGACTGCTAATCTCTTCTTTCAATATGTTTGGGTTCACTTTGGGTTACCCACATCCATTTTATTGGATCGAGATACTCGATTCCTTGGATACTTTTGGACTAGCTTGTGGAGGATGATGGAAACCAAATTGAAGAGGAGCATTGTTTTCCATCCACAGACCGACGGAAAGACAGAGGTGGTAAATGAAACAATGGTACTTTTTCTTCAAGGCTATTGCAGCAAGCATCCCAAGTTATGGGATGAACAGATACCCTATGTACAACATCCGTACAACCGAGATTTACATTCATCCACTCAGAGTTCACCTTTTGAAAAATGTTTTGGGTACCTACCAAAGGCTCCTTTGGACTTCGTGTATGGGAGAGATGTCGATATGAATGAAGAATGAATATAGGAAAGATCATGCAATTTCATCCAAAGGATCCAACAGATACACCAGGTAGTCAGGGAACAGTTGGAGAAAATTCAAGCACAGTATCAAGCTCGACATGACAAGCACAGGGTTGATCATCAGTTCCAGGTTGGATACCAGGTATGGCTTCACATCAGTAAGGAGAGATTGAAGGGTGAAGGAAACAAACTCAAGCCCATTCTTTATGGACCCTTCACTATCTTGGAGAAAAGTGGTACCAATGCTTTTTGTCTGGATCTTCCACCTTACATGCAGATTTAATCAGTTGTGAATGTTGATAACTTGAAACTTTTTGAGCCTCCCATGATCATGGATCAAGATGAGGAAGTTTCAATACCTTTATTTGATGAGTTTTCACCTAATTACTTGGATGAGCTATAGGAATATATCATCCTAGACAGGAGGATGATGACTTCACGCAGGGGTGATGTTGATTATCTTCAAGTAGGCTTAAAAGGCACACATCCAAGCAAGGCAAAGTGGATCGAGAAGGAAAAAGTGAGGGGACTCTTCCCTCACTTACCTTTTGATTGATGAAATATTTTGGTGGTCCAAAAATCTCTTAGTGGGAACGCATGATCAAAAAAGGATCCAGAGAAGACTAAGAACAACTCAGAACTCACAGAGGCAACTCAAAATGCTTGGAATGGCTCCAGCAAACATAGAAAGGGATAAAATTCAAAGTTCTAAAAACTCAAGGAAAATGGCATGATCAATAAGAGAGAATCGCAAGCTTTCTAACAGTGCAAATGACTCGTCAAACAGAGTTATGGATTGAAAGATATTCACGGTCAAAGTTTGGTCAACCTAACCGAGTCAACAGGGGATGAGTCAGCACCTGTACTGTTGACATCAACATCCATACAGATGATGTCATCATCTGTACAATGCATGTATCAAGATAAAATAAGTGATATGTGGCATTCTGATGTCAGCATGATGATGTGGAAACACTAGAGGCTGCCACGTGTCACCCGATTTTTGGCTTTTTTCACCAATCCGTAGACCAATCGGATCATGCCATGTGGAAATCCGCACAGATGATGTGGCATGCTGATGTGGAATGTTGACATGGAATTTTGACTTGGTAGGGGGAAGTGTTTCCCAATGAGAGGGGGCCACATGGCCCAATCAGGGGTTTCCACGTGGAAGGCAGGAAATGCACAAGGACAGCCCATGAATGAATTTTGAAACAAAGTAGTTGGCGGGTCCGCCAAATTTGGCAGACCACACCAACTATAACCACAGTTATATCATTGGAGAACATTCTAGAACCCATGCTAAAGGTAGTAGAGTGGATATGTAATATATAACAATAACAAACCAAAAACGAGAGTTTGTGGGGCTTGACCCCGAAACCTCCACCATAGTCTACGCCTTAACACTTCTGCCCCTAACCACTAGGTCGCGGGTACCACATGTTTTGTATTGCCCAGATTTATTATTAAAACATGAATCCACCCAGCCACAGGAGAGGAGGCGCGCAAACCGTACATCCTTTCGGGAACACTTTTCAATGCATGGTACAATCATCATTGTAGGTTGCAGAGGGCACGAAAAACCAAGACAAAATTCTTCTTGGGCCTGGGAGTGCCAGAGTTGGTTCGAGGCATGGAGACAATCATTTTTGGGTAATCCGATGCCACAAATTTAGTGGTGTTGTATTTTTTCTGATATGAGCATTATTTCTGTAGCTTGATTTCAGAATGAGGTATACTTATGTATTTTTCCAAATTCTTTTGTTGAGTTAATGAAAGAGCCTACCCATTTGAGAGAAGGACCCGAAGACGTAATCCTCCAGGGATGAACTCCGCTATCAAGTTTTTGTGTTCATATCTGATGCTTATGTCTCTTCATTTTTTAGTTTTCCCTTCTTTAATGGTGCACTTTAATTTATGCTCATTTAATGCAATTCTTTATAATTCGTGATGAAAAGATCTTGGATCAAGCAGAGTATACATGATATGAGCGACGTGATTTTTTACCCTTGTGACTTCATAATTAGGTGATGATGTTCGTTATATCCATTGATGTGACCTTTATCCCAACAACTTGCCTCAATCTCTGGCACGTAAATTCCTGTTTTCTGAAAGGACTCGATATTTTGGGAAAGGGACCTTTACAAGTCGCACATGACTAATCATTACGCCCTTTCCTGAATCCAAGAGCTAGACTTGCTACTTTCTGATTTTGACCCATTCATTATTTGTTTCCTGACCTCACATGCTTTGACACACGAACTACGACTCATCCAAGACCGACTCTAACTATAAAAATTATGGTGCTAATAGTAGGTATATCAAATCATTGTATACTTCAATCAATATTTTATTGTATGACAATGGTGTGATTACCATGGAATCAAACAACTAAATTTCCCTACATTCATTGGGGAGGGGGGGGAGCACTCACGGGAGGTTGAGATGTGGAAAAAGGAGATGGATAAAGGAAATAATAAGGTGGCCATGGACCCAATCAAGATGGAATAAGATCAAATAAAGAAGATAATGGAAAAAGATGGAAAGGCATGTAGTAGAATGCCCTACCAATATGAAATGAATAACAAGAAGAGATCCATAGTTGATAGAGAGGGTTTGGCAAGCGATGAAGAAGAGGTAGAGAATATCTGAGTTGTGGATCAGATTGAGGAAATATTGTGCACAACATATGAAATGAAAACGGGAGGTCCAAGGTCAGGGATAGAAGGTATAACTCCAATCCAAATCATCGCCAGTGTGGAACTTACAACCCCATGTGCGACTAATACACCAAAAAGAACACCAACGTTTAGACAACCAAATTTTAGTGGAAGAAAAACAACATAATGGACAGGATTACAACAATATTTTTTAGTAACATTCTCATTTGAACATCAGAACCCAAATATTGATTTAGCATTGAATTTGATATGGGAAATGATATTTTTCGATGAACCGAAAGTTGAAATCATGACAAAATATCAAAAACAGAACAGACAGACAGTCAAAGAGTTACTCTCATGTTATCATTTTGAAGAGGAAGCACCAGATGAAGATGATCAACGCAACATTTATATTACAGATATTGAGGGAGAAAGAGAGGTGGAAGGTCCATCTATGGAGTCAGAAGTATTCGTTGCACCAATCAAAGTTAAGAAAGTCAACATTGGGACAAATGACAATCCTAAAATGGAAAGTATTGGAGACTATTGGGATGAGAAAATAATAGAAAGAATAACAGAGTTATTGCGCGAATACAGTGACTTGTTTCCAACGACCTTTACAGAGATGAAAGGCATAACATGAGAGCCAGGTGAGATGAAGATACCCCTCAAACCTAAGGCTATACCTACTAGGAAAATACCTTACAGACTGAATCCAGTGTATAAGCAGAAAGTGAAAGCAGAAATGGACCGAATGTTGGAAGATGGTATCATAGAACCAGTAGAGGAATCTGAATGGATCAATCCTGTGGTATCCCAAGAAAATAAGCAAAGGGGGATAAGGATTTGTGTATATTTGAAGAAACTTAATGATGTTTGCTTACATGAACCTTTCCCTACCCCTTTTACAGATGAGGTCTTATAGAATGTGGGAGGCTAGGAAGCATATTCATTCACAGATGGATTCTCAGGATACCATCAAATAAAAATAGCTCCAGAGGATAGGTATAAGACTACTTTTGATATAGAATGGGGATCCTACCAATATAAAGTCATGCCATTTGGGTTGAAGAATGCACCAACTATATTTTCAAGGGTAGTCATAGTTGCTTTTAAGGAATTCATACATTAGTTTCTAGACGTATATCTAGACGACTGGACTATATATAGTCTGTTAAAATACCATGTAGAAGTGTTAAGACTAATGTTGGAAAGATGCAGGCAATGTCAGATATCATTAAACATCAAGAAAATCATTTTTGCTACACCTTTTGGAATATTTTTGGGACATATAGTGTGTAAACAAGGTTTACTATTGAACTCTGCTACAATTACAGTCATTGTGAATTTACCACCACCAAAGTCAGTCCGCCAGCTAAGAGAAACACTAGGACATACAGGCTATTACAAGAAATTTATAAAGGGGTATGCACAGATTACTGCACCAATGGAAAAAAGGTTAAAGAAGGACACCATATTTCAGTGGAATGAGGGTTGTCAGCAAGGATTGGACACTCTAAAAGAAAATATCGTGACAACACCTATATTAGTATTTCCATATTGGGAAACGACATTTCATGTGCACGTAGATGCATCAACTATAACACTTGGAAAAATTATGGCATAGCCAGGAGTAGGAGACTTATACCATCATATATCCCTTGCAAGCATAAAGTTGTCAGAATATGAGTAGAATTACAACACTAGAGAAAGAGAAGGCCTAGACATGGTATATGCACTTCATAAATTCAAGCATTATTTACTGGGTAACCACTATAAAATGTTCATAGAACATTCTTCCCTAATATCTAGTCAAAAAGTCAGTGTTGGGGGGGGAGGATCTCTAGATGGGTATTATTATTCCAAGAATTTGATTTCGAAGTGATAGTCAAACCAGGGAAGATGAATGCACGACCTGATCAGTACTTGTCAAGGGTAACTAATGGAAAATAACCTACTAACTTGGAAGACAACTTCCCTTATGCATATTTATTTTCAATACAAGTAGTTGATGAATACTTCGTTGATATTATTGAATACTTAAGTACAAGGGTTGTACCACAGGACTTTAGCACTGCGCAAAAGAAAAATATGGTAGTCAGAACTGCATACTATCAACTCATTGTAGGACATTTACATAACATGGGCAAAGGTAGCATTTTGAGAAGGTGTGTATTGGAACATGAGCTGCCCAGAATTTTAGTAGAATCTCATGAAGGTATAGCTGGAGGACACTATGCAAGAAAATCTGTTGTGTAGAAGGTATTGCGCACAGGATTATGGTGGCCAACAATCCATAAAGATGCCAAGGAATATTGCCAGAACTGTGATGTCTATTAGAGGGTTGGAAAACCCAACAAAAGGGATGAGATTCCCCTAAGACCACGAGTGACTCTGGAGGTATTTGAAAAATGGGCAATAGAATTTGTTGGACCTATTAATCCACCAACAAAAATGTCAAGAGATAGGTATATCATTACAGTGACCAAATACTTAATGATATGGGCAGAAGCAACACTATTCAAAGACTCTAGTGCAGAGACAACAACACACTTATTATTTGAGCAAGTGATCACTATATTTGGATGTCCTAGGATTCTGATGAGTGACCAAGGCACTCATTTTATTAATAATACCATTAGGGCTATGACTGAGGATTTTGAAGTCTATCACCAGAAGAGTACACCATATCATCATTAGGCAAATGGAACAATAGAAGCGTACAATAAGATTTTGGAAAATTCTTTGACTAAGATATGCAATGTTAACAGGGATGATTGGGACTTGAAAATACTAGCAGTACTATGGGAATATTGGACCACATGAAATAATTTGATAGGATAGACACCATTCAGATTGGTGTATGGACAGGAAACAGTTGCACCATTAGAATTTTTGGTACCTAGTGTGCACATAGCAGCAATTACCAACATGACAAAAAGAGGTGTAGTACATGAGAGGTTAAGTCAACTAATGGAAATGGAAGAGGACAAGATTCTGGAAGGATTTCACCATGAAGTACAAAAGCAAGGGATAAATCCTGGCATGACAGACATATTAAAAAAAAAAAATTTAAGGAGTGAGACCTAGTTCTACTCGATGATAACAAAGTTTTGCAACACTCTGGTAAGTTTATAATGCATTGACTAGGGCCATATGAAGTAAATACTATCGCATATGAGATATTTGTGCAGCTAAAAGACTTGGGAGGAACAAAAATGAAAGGGATGATCAACGACAGTCGACGGAAACTATACAGGGATAGTCGACCTACTAACCCTTAAAATTTGCAGTGCAGTAAGAAAGCCATGTATATAGTGTACTATAGTAGATAGTAGGAAAAAAAAGGATAAAAAGGGGGAAAAGGGGAAAAAGAAGAAAAAAGGAATACAAAAATGGAAAAAGAAGAAAACCACAAAAAGAGGAAAGAGTTGACTTAACAACAGGAAATTGAAAAAAAAAAAGAGTCGTTCATAGAAACTACTGCGACAACATCAAAAGACAGTGCACAGGAAAAATTGCACTCGGCGCAAATGCACACAAAAAGTGAAAAACAGTTATCACCAGGTCTATAAAGTGTGGAAAGCATGTGTTAGTTCAACACTTAGTGATTTTTTAGTACAGAGTGAGATAAAAAGTGAGTGCCCTAGCTAGAAATTTACGAAGAAGAAAGAAAGTGTGCAAATTGGATGGAAGATGACACCACAAAAGTTCGGTGCTCCAAGCCAGTATGTACGAGTTACTCGATAGGTCCAAAGGCACAAGGAAATAATGAGACATCCCAAGAACATGGTCGATCTTGAAGATGTCACCAATTTAGACAGAGAGTTAATCAACCTGACACAGGTTGAAGAGAAAACATCGACAGTTCCACAAGGAGAAGTAGGGTAGAGTTTTGAGACCCAAAATGGTATCCCGAACCCTAATCCTGAAATGCCCGCTAAACCTGAAGAAACAATTGGTCAATGAAAGGACCACGATGAATAAGAGGTGTTGGTCGAGGACATCACCGACCAGTCGGACTCCGAGAGGGAAGAAGAGGACATAGAAACAACATAGGCAGGTCCATCTACTGTTGGGAAGAAAAGAAAGGCACAGGACACCACATACATCACACTTCCATATATCCTAGATGCAGTGGTCACTATGGATGATATGATAGGAAAAGTACCAAAACTTAGGTAATCGGACCACGATGTGCGTGATGCGACCAAATTCCCATATTTTGCTGAAGAAACCTACCTAGAAAACATAGGGGAAATTAGACCCCTAGGTAAACCGATAATGGAGCTCGCGTAGTAGATAATGGGGTTGTACAAATTTGGCATAATGAACCTCTTAGATGTACCACACATTGGGCACGGTAAAAACATCAATCTCTACGTAAAATAAATAGTATCCCGAGTACATGGCGACATCCTTTGGATGGATAGGCCAGTACATCTAGATGTGGCATTGATTTCCAAGATCACATGATTACCTGCAGTCGGTGCACAACCAAAGGAGTACTTGGATAACAAGGCGTGCGAGAAGGAAATCATTGAGATGGTAAAAGGACAGTTTGGCACCAATAGGGGAAACATGGGCATTGTTCTCAAGGACATTAATTACAATGTGATGAGGTTTTCCAGCAAGCTTATTTCTTGCAAGCTGCTAAGGAAATGCAGAAAAGAAGAAGCTCCAGCATGAGTTATAGCAGTAGTCGCGCAGTGCGTGAAAGGAGTGATGTTTAGTTGGGAACCATACCTGTTGAACCAATTTTTGGTGGATTGTATAGATGCACGGGATAATGGAACCGAGTTCCATTATTCTTGGCTTATCATTCTTATAGCTTTGGAAGGATGGAAGGAGACAAATTTTTCATCCTTCTTGGATAGGAAAGGAAAATGCTATACGTCCCGATATAAGTCCCTCTGGAAGGCCAAGGACAATAAAAATCAACAAACCAATAACACAGTATTTGCAATGTTTTTGGAATAAATACAACAACACACAACCAATGTGTGACGCATTCATGTGGAGGTAATCCAGGAAACAAAAGGGATAGCTAGGTTCAAGGAATCTAGGAACCACATGTGGATCCAGGATGCAAGGGATCCAAAGAAGGCATGGATGGAAATGCAAGTGTCACCAAGGAAGAAGTTGACTGGATAATCATAGACTGGCTTGCGCAGTGGAATCTTCCAGTAACAAAACCACCAACAAGGCCAGTCACGACACAATCCACCAAGCCGAAGGAAAAGGATGAAGCAGGTTCCTCAGCAAAAAAAAATGATCCAGCCGATAACACTAGAAAGGCTGCAGCATAGAATCAACCGTCGGGAAGAAGTGTAGTGCCTAAAATACCAAGGAGGACAACAAAAACGACAAGGACATACAACTAGCAACAGACCAAAAAGGGGGATAAATCACAGGCTATTGAAGAAAGGGTCCATTTTACAACAAGTGGGGTGCAACCCTCACAGAAAACAAGGAAGCCAACCCAGGTAGAAGAGGCGCGCAAAAAAAGGAAGTATGTCACGGAAGACCTAGTCATCACCATGACAGAGGATGATGTTGAATTCGTCACGGACAAGGTACAAGACATGGGGGAAGAGGCAGTCTGTATTTCAAAGGCACGGAGATAAGAGATCATGGCCAAGCTCATAGAAGTATATGAAACTCTACAACAACTACATAATCAAGCAGGACCACAGGCCACAACAGAGTGATAGGAAAAGACACAACGACCCCCTGCACAGAAAGAAGGAGAGGAGACAGTACAGTCGGTAGTACAAGGCAGGGAGACATTCACAGTCACTTGTCAAATTATCATAATGAATCAAGAGACCACGCAGAAACCCATGGGGGAAGTTGAGAAATTTGAATTCATCATGGCACAAATACCCACCAAGGCACTATATGGACTCCAGGCCAGCATAATACAAGAAGTGAAATCTAGAGCCCACGCGGATGAGACTAACTTGGAGGTGGGTAGGGGAGTCGTTGAAATGTTACAAATCACATGCGGCCAAATGAACTCGGAGAAAGAATGCACAGATAATCTAGAACATGGATTAAAAGGGGTATATGATCACATCCCAAACAACACGCAAGCACCAAAGAGGAGTGCAGAGGAGAAGATCAAAATTATTTCACAAACAATTGATGGATATAAGTAGGAAATCGACGAGATCAAAGAAAATCTTAATCCTACGACTCCCCCGGAGGTTCGAGAACAGAGACACTTTTCACTCTAGGTAGCGGAGATAGCAAAAGATGCAAGGGAAATCATAGAGTTGTTCAACAAAACCGCGCATATATAGACTATTTTAGAGGAATATGAAAAGGTCCAATAGTGGGACCAACAAGAGGAGAAAATCATCACTGCCATACAGGAGCTAAAGCAATAGCAGAAAACAATGAGTGTTACAGAGCACTTGAAGGGAACTCAAGAAATGAAGACTTTGTAGATAGACTTAAAGACATCACAAACAAATAAGCAAGAAAGGCAAACCCAATTGGAACCCCTCCAGGAACAAGCAACACAGATGATTGTGTAGCTGGAGGAAGAGAAGATGAGTATGACATAGGCACATTCAGAGGGTGCAACACTAATACATGAGGAGATAACAATGCAAGCAATCGAGGCGCTAACAGACAAAGTTGCACAGATGAGGGAAAAAGGAAAGGAACTAGCAGAGAAGTTCCACATTTTGGAAAGGCGGTACATGGAGCACGCACCACATGAGTGGCTCGAGATGAGCCACATGTCAGTGTTGGAGGCCTTTTGGGCGCAGGCCTATTTTGACAAGGAAGTCTATTTTGGGTGCAGACCTATTTTTGGAGAAAATATCTATTTTGGCAAAGACCTATTTTTGGAAAGGAAGACCTGGTTTAGGAGCGTGTGAAATATGTGGCAAGAAAGAAACATGCAGAAAAAAGAAGGAAAAGTAGCATGCAAGAGGTAAAGCAACGTGGCACGCAGTCAGGCCATCCTAACTGAGATAGGTTTAGGGTTTTTTATAAGAATTGTAATGGCTATAAGCCATAAAGTAGTATAAATAAGGACATAGGAGGTCTAGGAGGGGGTGTGGACGTTAGTAGAGGAAAAGAGAGATGATTATTATGATTTGGTGGGTGTTGATTGTAATAAGTTGATAGAAGAGTCGAACAAGGTAGTCTTTGAGGGTTAGTTCACAGGTTGTGGAGCCTGGTGTGATCTAGTTTGCCTCAGAGAGATCTTACCCTCATCTTCATTGTATTACTGAATATGTAATGCACGCAGTGCAAGATTTTGCAACAAAATGAATAAAAGAGTAGAGAGACATATATTTGTGGACATAGCCCTAGGAGGGGGTGAACCAGGATAAACCTTGTGTTTTTTTTTATTGTTAATGAATGTTTACTTTTTGTTGATCATTATCTTATGAATTAATGGTTAAACTAGAAATATCAGCATGGATGAATAGGTTTAAATATGAATAAATTAGATAAGTACTTGAATAATTAACAAGGATAATGCATAAGGAAGAAAGAATATAATCACATATCCCCACTCATTCCTAGACATCAAACACTTGAGTATTGCAGTCACCCATAAAATCTATCTCGGGTGAGACTGAATTGTGCACCATGTGCGCAGTTTTGCCTTCTAGTTTACAAGTAGGGTCGATAGCTTTGGGGGGGGTTGTTCGAAACTTGTTGAGATATGAACCTAGGTCAACCCAAGAAAAAGTGAGAGAAACAACCAACACAAGGGAATGAACCAAAACACATTGGATACCAAAGACATTGTATTATATGATTTCTTCCAGTTACTAAAAGAAAAGTAGTCAGTCGTTCACCTAATTGACCTGCTTAATATTTTGAGAGAGTATAAAGAAGATCAACGACCGTATAAAAATATTCGACAATTGTCACAGGAAAATCAAATGAATGATTATGATCCTCAAGCTGACATCGATATCAACGGAAACATGGTTAATAAATTTGTTATCCAATTTGGATTACAAGTCGTCATCCTTCCCTGGGATAAATAGAAACAACTCAGAAGACCTCCACTGACACCAATGATGAACTACCTGAAGCTGGTAGATCAAATATTTATAGAGCCAATCGAGACACTCAAAAATCTAAACAAACACATAATGGGAATTCTAATGACAGTCGAATTCGAGGTGATAAACTAAGTCAAAGGTATTCATGATTAACCCACATTAGTAGGCAGACCATGGGGTCAAAATATTAAATAAAATATATCCCTTTCAAGAGATACAATCAAACTGAAAGAAAGTGGTAGGAAAATCATTATACCTCTCGGCCCAAAAGAGGGTAAACCATGAGTAGAAATGCGGTATGAATATCAAGAGGCTCGACAGCTATATCAGATCATGAACGAGGAGAGATACAATGTCAAACCAAATGCAGAAGGTGAAATATTAGTTGGTTCCCCAATTTCCATGGGGTAAAATTTAGACATAGAACTTTACAACTGGAAAACATAGAACTATTATTCCCATGCAAAATCATGTTGGTCAATAGAGGAAATATCTATAAAATGATTGAGAGCATGCTTCTCAGTCCAAGCAGTCCCTATCATTTTTGAAAAAAATATTAAAAAAGCACTAACGCTCATTCCAATTGAATTGAAAGCAAACCCTCCATTATTATTCAAAGAAAGAAACTCCCATTTGTTCATGTTGATGAATTATAAAAAATAGTCAAAGAACATGGAAGAGTGCAAAGCCTTGTCGAAACCTTCACTGGTCAAGCTACTCGATGGTGGGATACTCAAGCTCCCTGTTTAAAAGCATGGACCACCACTACAATATACTTTATCGATCAATTCAGAGGAATAAATCTATCAACAAAGGTCAACATCCCGAATTTCAAACTTTTGTTCGACCCAGTGGCCTATATCCATCAGTGTGAAAACAGATGGAGAATATTTGACTATAGAGATGAAATATTTTGGCCATATATGTTCCCAAATGCCTTGGATGATATACCACACAAATGGTATAAAATTGAGGAAGCATGTGGTCACACCTTTAACTAGAATGAAATAAAGTAAAAAATCATAAGAGACTTTGAGTTCATTCCTGATGAGGCACAACTAAGAGAAGCAACATTGGAGATAAATAAATTTATGGAAAAACCAAAAGTAACAAGGCAAGGAAAAAGTCGATATGGGGTCTATTGGTCCTAAGGTCTACACCTGACTGCTAAAGGGAAAATCTAGGCCACCTATCAATTTAGAATGATTGTTTCTTTTAACTTTTTGTTGGTTGGTCATAGGGTTATTATATAAAGACAAAAGCAAGGTTGGGTTGGAAAAATGAAATAGATGAGCGTCCTCCTTGGATGGTGGTACACTAATGACAGACCAGTGAAATAATAGAAAAAAAAGGGAAACAACAAACTACTCAATGAATAATCTGTTGCAAGAAGTTCAATACTTAAAATATCATTTCAATACATTAAACATGTATCAAGACACAATTACTCCTTCAGGTTGCGATAAAAACAAATCTTCACATAGCATTAGTTGTTTTCACAAGTTGCATATCAATAAAGACGAGTTACACAATACCTGAAAGGAAATGACATGTACTTTGCACAAATCAAAAATTGCATTCAAGATAAGATAATAAAAAAAAACACATGAAGATTTGAACGAAACATTGTCATCAAGAGTATGTTCACCAGGTAGAGAGATTTAATCCATGCCTAGAACGGGTCCAACCAGTCTGATGTATTATTATTCTTTCCCAAAAAATACGACCTCTACAATATCCAAAAACTAACTATTTAAAAGAGTTGCAGAGGCTCTCGTCCTTAGGGGACTGAGTCCTAAATTTATGGAATTGTTCGTAAATAAAATAATTAAATTTACTAAGACACTAGACTTAATCAGCAAGCGTGGTTCTTATCACACAGAAAATACCACTTTTGCATCTAATCTAGGAAAATGTTGGACTTAATCAAATAAAACTACTACTGTCTCTGCGAAAGAATTGATGCATGTGTTGGAGGAACTAAGTGGATGAAAATAGGCCTCGGAGTGACAGAGAAGAGCTCTGTGTTGAACGACGACATGTCTGCAAGTTGTTGGAGGCCACTGGAGATAACCAGTTGCATGAGCAGAGTTTTCTGAAGTGTTTCTAAGACTAATCTATGTAGACCTGTGACTGAGACTTAACTCTCTGTCTATGCCTGAGATTTCGGAAGCCAAGCACACTCTATATTGACCCCATCAGATTCCATCTGTACCTGTGAAATAGCTTCACTGGAATGGTTTTCGGCCCATTGGGCATGAGGGGAGACCTAGAGGCAAGCATCCAATCGGGAGATAGGATAAATGGACGAGAGGGTAAATGACGTGTGAAGATAGATTTCAAAGTGAGAGGAGGTCTGAATATGGTGGAGGTATCGAGAGTATGGAGTTGGTGATGTGTGGTGAAGGATATAGGTGGCGCGTAGGGAGAGGAGGAGTAGATAGGTTGGGAAGTGAGTGGAGAAAATGTGGTGAAAGGTGAGAGGGGGCGGTATTGAGAAACAACCCGGGAGGAACTCGGAGGGGGTGGGGGTAGGCGACAAGTGGATTAGAGAGGGGGGGATCCGAGTTCTTGAGGAGCCTCCATGTTAGGTAGGGCCCACGATGGGAAAACAACTTGCTCAAACCCCCCCACCCCCCCACCGTTAAAGGCAGAATGGTCGGGGGGGTCTAAGTTGCGACAAGGACCATTGATCTGGAGAGGTGGGCCACCACCATTGGAGATCAGCGTGGGGGTTAACAGAGGAAAAGTGTTGGGCAGTGAGAGGAGCGAGAGTAGTGAGTGGGATGAGTGGAAGTGATGTGGAGGTGACACAATGATCTGATGTCATTCAAGCATGTGATTGCGGGAGCTTTTGAGGGTGGTTTGGATCTAGACTTGATCCGAAAAGATCTTTTAATGATTGTGGTTGAGTTATTAAGCATGTGTGTATTAACCATTGAGGAAGCTAATGAAAGAGGATGAAGATAATAGGATTATATCACAGCCATAAACTCATATATAGAACTGAACATAAGCAATAAGAACAACAAACCATAACAACAGAAGTGATAACGGAGTTCGGCACAAAATTGCCTACGTCTCCGGGCCTTTGTCTCAGCGGGGGAGGCTTCTTTATTAATTCTTAAATTCTTGTAAAGTATATCAAAATTACATCAAATGGAATCCATTCTAATCTTGTTGTGTTTTTCTCGACCTTAGAAATCCAACACAACTGACGGCACTGAAAAAGACTGAGTGTAGCTCCGAGAAATGGCCCGCAAGTGTCTGCTCCTCAACAGCTTCCCTACATAAAAATGGCTTTGGCTTGGCTTTGCTTCAGCATAACTCTGATATGAATATCCCCCATGGCCTCAAACAGGCCTATTTTTTATAGATTTGAAGTTGGTTATCCTTCCCCAAATTCCTCCCAAAATCTGGGCTCAAAAAAATCCCAATATCTCCCGATAATGGCCAAATCCTCCATTAACAGGCCTGAAAATCAATAAAAAAATCCCAAACTATACAATAAAACCCACTTTTGTTAAAAAAATCATAGAGTAGCCCAAAGGGGTTGGGCGCACGTGCAAGCACATGGTCATGTGTTGTCATATGGCCAAGCGCCAGCCCTTTGGGTTGTGCGCTGGCCCTCTAGAGGCGCTGGCTCATGGTCTTGTGGCGCTCTGCATGGGATCTAGTCCTATCTCCTAGCGCATGAAGTGGAGAGCCCAACCCTTTACCTTATGGTCACGTGTTTGGTAAGTCCACGAGCTGGGGCTTAGCCTCAGCCCCTTCCGCCCCCACATACATTATTTAATTAACATAATAGTGGGTTGCATGTACATAAGAATCATTGTGGTGCATTGGCAATTGGAGCCTTTGTGAAAGTTCGTAGCTCGTTAGGAGAGGTCACGTATTCGATTCCGACTACTCCACAATAATTTTTGCAATGAACCTAATGTCCAATCAATGGGTGCCACATGGCACCCCACCATTTGTTGTCCTCTGATGCCACATGTCAACATGTTATTGGTCATTGTCACTGTCCAGTCACCCTGTTTCCATGCTACCACATGTCACTATGCTGATGTCAACTTGGTGATGTCATGCTGACGTCAGCATTGACTTTTTGTCAGTTTGACTGTTGACTTTTTAGTTGTTTGGGAAAGTGGTCAGAGTGTGATAACTTTCACATAAGCATCTGTTTGAGAAAGTAAATATATGGTCGGAATCAGCGCAACGAGATGGACGCAATGGAATTGGTTTCGGCCCATTCTGAGAACTTTAATTTTTGAGCCTTTTTGAGCTCTATCAGGATTTTGGATCACACCTCCCCACTAAAGGACCTTTTGGTCCCCAAAAGGTTACAAAAATGGACTTTGACTGATTACATACTCATAACGAGAAAAAAAAAACACAATGTTGTACAAAAATGATGTTATAACAGGTCATCATTTCAACATGTGTGATTACACTAATGGAAGCAAAATACAATGAAGTTGAGACATCCACTTCTGGCAAAACCAAGTGGTTGGTTTCTTTTCTTCGTGGTGTTCCTCTTGCTTCACTGGTAATATTTCCTCCTTCACGAGATGGGTAATCCTTTTGTCCTTCCTCAAACGAAGCTCTGGATTAAGCTTCCAACAACTAGCCTTTTCATGTCCACTCTTGTTGCAAAAAGTGCAGCGAGTTTTTGGCATCCAGAATTGTTTACCCTTCTCTTTCTTCCATTGTGGAGTTGAGTATTTATGTCATGTTTCCTTCCTGGTCGACATAGGTTTACTGTACAAAGTTTGTCTCTTCCAACACTTGGAAACACAATACTTGGGTGAATGACAATAAGTACATGGATACATATTCCACAAGTTATGGATTACTTGACTATGCTTATTATAATCAAAAGGATAATTGCTAAAAACATGACCATTATACCTTCCATGATGATCTTCACTTTGCTTTGGAGATGACTTGCATTCACTACCACAATCCTGAAGTGATGTGCCATTACCTTTTGTGAATTGTTCCTGCAATGTCTTAAGTTGGCCATTTGAAGCATTTCTTGCTTCTGAAGTTTTGGAACCTATCTTGGAGGTTGTTCCAAGGTCCCCTTCTCCATATCCCAATCCCAAATATCGAGGCCTTTCCACAACCTCAATAGGATTAACAATGCCTTGACCTTTACATCCAATTCCCTTTCCTTCTTCATAACCCATCTTGGTTAGCAATTTCAAACCTACACCTCTTGTATGTTTTTCGAATGCACCAAAACCAATTTGATGAGAAGAAGGATAATTTGATGAATGACCTTCACTGCATACCTCATAGTGCTTTCTGAAACAGATGTAGAAGGCACTTCCTTCAATCCTTCTTTGACTTTGTTGTTTTTTGAATCTTTCACTTGAACCGTGCTCTTTCATTCCAAGTAGTCTTCATACAACATCTTCACCATCTCAGCCATGGAAAACACTGAATTTCTGAACTCCTCCTCATTTTGAGAAAGTCCTCCTGTAGATGTCATTTTCTCCCTTGAGATGATCTCTTCCCTGGCTAACATGCACAACTCAAATTTCAAATGTCAACTAGCTCTAATACCACTTGATCTGAAAAGATCTTTTAATGAATATGGTTGAGTTATTAAGCATGTGTGTATTAACCATTCAGGAAGCTAATGAAAGAGGATTATATCATAGCCATAAACTCATATACAAAACTGAACATAAGCAATAAGAATAGCAAACCATAACAAGAGAAGTGATAATGGAGTTCGGCACAAAATTTCCTACGTCTTCGGGCCTTTGTCTCAGTGGGGGAGGCTTCTTTATAAATTCTTCAATTCTTTCAAAGTACATCAAATGGAATCTATTATAATCTTGATGTGTTCTTCTCGACCTTAGAAATCCAACACAACTGACGGCACTGAAAAATAATGAGTTTAGCTCCCAGAAATGGCCCGCAAGTGTCTGCTCCTCAACATCTTCCCTACATAAAAATGGCTTTGGCTTGGCTTTGCTTCATCATAACTCTGGTCTGACTGTCCCCCATGGCCTCAAACAGGCTTGGTTTTTATAGATCTGATTTTTTTTATCCTTCCCCAACTTCCTCCCAAAATCTGGGCTCAAAAAAAGCCCAATATCTCCCAATAATGGCCAAATCCTCAATTAACAGGCCTGAAAATCAACAAAAAAATCCCAAACCATACAATAAAACCCACTTTTGTTAAAAAAATTATAGATTATCCCAAAGGCGTTGGACGCACATGTAAGCATAGGGTCATGTGTTGTCATATGGCCAAACGCCTACCCTTTGGGTTGCGCGTCGGCCCTCTAGAGGCGTTGGCTCCTGGTCTTGGGGCGCTCTACATGGGATCTAGTCCTATCTCCTAGCGCATGAAGTGGAGCGCCCAACCCTTTACCTTATGGTCGCATGTTTGGTAAGTCCACAGGTTGGGGCTTAGCCCCAGCCCCTTCCGTCCCCACATACATTACATTGCACTTTAATTAACATAATAGTGGGTTGCATATACATAAGAACCATTGTGACGCGTTGGAAATTAGGGCCTTTGTGAAAGTGCTTAGCTCGTTGGGAGAGGTCGCATTTTCGATTCTTGCTACTACACAATAATTTTTGCAATGAACCTAATGTCCAATCAATGGGTGCCACGTGGCACCCCACCATTTGTTGTCCTTTGATGCCATGTGTCAACATGTTATTGGTCCCTGCCACTGTACAGTCACCTTGTTTTTGTGCTACCACATGTCACTATGCTGATGTCATCTTGGTGATTTCATACTGACATCAGCAATGACTTTTTGCTAGTTTGACTGTTGACTTTTTAGCTATTTGGGAAAGCGGTCAGAGTGTGATAACTTTCGCATACATCGTCTGTTTGAGAAAGTAAATATATGGCCGGAATCAGTGCCACGAGCCGGTCACAATGGAATTGGTTTCGGCTGATTCTGAGAACTTTAATTTTTGAGCCTTTTTTAGCCCTATCAGGCTTCTGGATCAAGACCACCTTTAGGACCGAAATCCACCATAAGATGCCATGTACCCTTCCAAAAATACCATGGTTCTGATTGCGGGACTACGTAGGAAAATTAATGCTCAAGCAGCTTACATCCCCCCAAGGAAGCGTCATCGTCGATCTGATGACGATCTGTGATTCGAGTGATATTTACCTGTTGCAAGGATCGACGGTTCTCGTTGACCTGGGATAAATGGTCCAGATTCAATTCGGGATTTCGGGCTTCGGGTGTTTTAAATGTGAAACATGAAAAATCTTCCAAAGGAAAATCTCTGAAGTGAATGATCCGTCGCCACGTGTACCCTCTGATGGATGGTCTAGATTTACTTCGGGACTTCGGATGACTCTTGGTGTTAAAATCTGCACGATTATTCACCCCCGAATGGGTGACAGTCATTGATATGATTTTCTTGGTGAATATTTACCGTTGAAAATTTCCCTATTCATTTCGGCAATCCTGGCCCGAAAATGACAATTTTGAATGGTTGTGTTTGTCCACGGGAATTTCCTGCATATATAAAAGGCTTGGTCGACCTGTGGTGAGATGGATCAATGGAAAATATGATGACAAATAATTCAAACCAAATACAACATATATTTCATCCTTTCAAGAAAAATAGAACAGAAACGTGTAAAGACTCAAACTGGAAAGAAACGAATAAGAATCAAGTCACTCAGTAATGGGAAAATGACTTGACCAACCAGAAGGGAAAAATTGATGAAGGCATGAGGGAAAAAGAGAGGATAGGTAGGGGTTGCAGACCTAGGTTACAACATTGGCTCCAAACGGGGATAGCTCATCCCTGTGAGGTGCTAAGAACTATATATCGGTGTCTTGAGATTAGATAACTGCTCTTACCTTTTATCACTTGCCCTCATTTTTGTTTGTCAGCCCTGCGTACCTGTTACTGTCCCTCGGCCATGCATTTTATTGAATCAAAAGTTGGAACTGCACCCCACTACCTTATTGGGCTATGGAGTCTTTATTCACACAACTAACTAATCAAATGCAATAAATAAAGGAGTGTATATGGTACAAGAGGGGCCTCCCCCCATTCTTAAACAAAATAGTGTTTCAGGAAGCGCCCATTTACTGGGCCTCCAAAGACCTTTGTATCATCTAGATTGTGCAGGATGAATGTGTTGTTGTTTAGAACTTCAACCACCTTAAAAGGGCCAAACCAAAGGTTTTCGAATTTACCATGCTTGGACTTTCCATCCCTTCTGGCATCCCACCTGAAAACCAGGTCACCTTCCTGAAAAAACTCCTTCTTAGTTTTCTTATCAAAGGATGATTTGATCTTGCTCTGGTATGCCTCTGTTCTATGATCAAGTGCCTCTCTTCTCTGTTGAACTTCTATAATCTGGAAGATCCTTCGTTGGATATCATTGGGCTCATCAATATCCTCCTGCAAGAATTTCAGGACTGGTATACCGAGTTGAGCAGGGAAAACAATTTATATGCCATAAACAAGCTGGAATGGTGAGGTTCCTAGAGACTTCTTAGTGTTGATCCTGTTAGCCCATAAGGAATACTTGAGTTTAGAGTCCCGAGAATTTTTTCTTTCAGTCAACAATTTTTTAATCATCCTGATGAGAGTCTTATTTGATGACTCTTCCAGGACATTTCTCTTAGGGTAATAGTGTGTGAAATGTGTCAAGGAAATGTTGTAACTGCCACATAAGTCAATCATAGCTTTGGACTTGAATGCTTGGTCATTTTCTGTTACAAGTTGACCGAGGCAACCAAATCTGGAAAAAATATTAGTTTCCGGGAAATTCATGATTACCTTGTCAGTGGAATTCCTAGTGGGCACAGCCTTAATCCATTTGGTGAAGTAGTCAGTGGAAGTGAGGATCCACTTGTGTTTTCCACTAGAGGGTGGATTTAATTTTCCTATGAAGTCTAACCCCCATTGTTGAAATGGACTACTGGCATTGATAGGTTTCAGGGGTAGTGATAGTAACTTATGCTTCCCTGCAAACATCGAGCATTCATTGCATACTCTAGCAGTGGCAAAGACATCAGAGAAAAGGGTGGGCCAGTAATATCATGCCCTCAGGATCTTGAGCGTTGTGGCCTTCAAGTTCTGGTGTCTATCACACACTCCTCTGTGCATCTCTATCGTGACTTGTTTAGCTTCATTCTCATCAAGGCATATTAACAGGATGCCAACAGGATCTCTCCAATACAGGTTCTGGTTCAAGATGTAGAATTTGATATCTTTCAATTTGAGAGACTTGGCCTTCGTCTTCTTCACATATGGGGGGCATTTGAAATGCTACAGAAAATAGATGATGTTTTTATACCAAGGCGAAGAGGAGTAGGTTTCAAATACCTATAAGTTGTCTTGTCTAGGTTGTATGATGGGTGCATCTGATTGGGTGAAGGTTTGATGCAATTCTAACGCCTTTCAGTTTGATTCTGATATCAATTTGGCCAGTCTTTCCCCTTGATCAACTTGGTGGGATTTATGTGCAAGTCATACTCCAACAGTTTGACAATCCATCTTCCTCTTTTTCCCTCATTGTCTGGCTAGACCAGAATCTCTTTGACACTGTTGCTAGGAACAAAGTTCATTATTCTATAATGTAGCACGTAAACCCTGAAGGTATTGAGTGCTTTGACCAGTGCATAAGCCTATTTCTATAATATATCATACTTGAGCTCAGCATCTCAGAGGGATCTGCTGAAAAAGGCTATGGGTTTCTCATGCCCTTCTTCATTTTTCTGCAGCAGTACAACAACAATTGTTTCATCTAAGGCGAAGGAAAAGATGAAAAAATCTTTGGTATAGTCAGGGCTGGCCAATACATGTGCTTCAACTAAATCTTGCTTGATTGTTTGGAAAGATGATTTCTCCTCCAAAGACCATTTTATCACAGCATATTTCTTCAACATGTTAGTAATAGGCTTCATAATTTCAGCAAAATTTGGCACAAAGCATCTGAGGAAGTTTCTCTTACCAATAAAAGACTGGACAACCTTTTTATTTCTAGGAATCTCAATTTGTTGAATGGCACAAACCCTCTTTGGATCAATTTGTATGCCTCCAACTGATATGATGTGGCCCAGGATCTTCCCTTCTGGCATGGAAAAGTGAGACTTCCTAGGATTGAGAGATATCCCATACCTCTTGCATTTCTTGAAAACCTGCTCCAAGTACTGCAAATGTTCCTCATCGGTCTTGGAAAAAATGGTAATGTCATCTAGGTATATGACCATAAATTTGTCTTTCTCCCCCACAAAAGCTATGTCCATGGCCCTTTGAAAAGTGGCCCCTGTGTTCAGGAGCCCAAAGAGAATCTTGTCATACATGAATGTTCCCCATGGGGTGGTGAATGTTGTCTTTTCTTTATCTTCCTCACAAAATGTTATCTGGTTATAACTAGAGTATCCATCCAACAAGGAAATTTTGTGTGCACCTACCACCCTCTATAAAATATGATCCATCTTGGGGAGGGGGTAATTTTCCTTCAAAGAACACTTGCTTAGATATATGAAATCAACACACAAGCGTATCTTCCCACTCTTCTTCCTTACAGGTACTAAGTTGGCCACCTAGTTTGAATACCTTAATGGTACAATAATCTTGGCATCCAACATTCTTTTTAGCTCTTTCTCAATTATGGACATTAACATGGGATTAAATTGTCTAATATTATGTCTAAATGGCTTGGAGCCAATTTTTAGAGGGATCTTGTGTTGGATGATGTCAGTATCAATTGTCTTCAAATATTCATAAGACCATGCAAAAGTATCAGCAAAATTTTTAATGAGACTTACATACCTGTCTTTTTGTTCGACAGCCAATGCTTTGGACAACTTGATGATATTGGGATTATCAGTGGTCCCAATATTGCACTATGTCACCTCATCTTCTTGATTCTTCATGGCAGTTCATTTGTAAACATCATTGTTTTCGAACAATATTTCCAATGGTACTGGTCCTCTAGGAATGTGATTGGTTTTCAGCTCCACAATATCATGACCAGCCACTATCTTCGGCAAATGAGAAGGTTGTTGATCTTCTAATTTATCATTTTCATTTTTCTTGACTTCCTTGATCAATTGAGATATTGGAGAATTCATCAATGGTGTGAAGAAATCGTTGCAAATCTAAATCATCACTAAAGACTTGTCAGTGCTTTATGTTGTCTAGTATGGTTGTTATATGTCTGATTTCCACTTGATATTTAATATTTGGGCCAATGGGAGGCCTGAACGTGATGGAATCTAAGGCCAGAGAATCAGCTTTCTGATTATGTTCTCTGGGAATGAAAGAGAGGTTAAATGCTACAAAGAAATTATCGATCAGGTCCCATACCTCGTTCATGTACTGCTTGAGACTTTGTTTCTTATCTTGATATATATTCCTCACTTGATTGATGACCAACTTAGAATCACCAAAAACTTCTAAACAATCAATGGCCATGTCTTTGGAAGCCCTCAATCCCAATACCAGATCTTCATATTAAGCTATATTGTTAGTAGTATCAAACTCTAGCTTATAAGAGAGGGTTATAACTTCTTATGAAGGGGAAATGAGGAGAATACCTGCACCAGATCCATCCTTTGATGAAGATCCATCGAAATACATATTCCACACCTTGTGTTGTTGACCAGACATTGATTGATCTCTGCGTTGGTTGAATGATATTTCAGGTTTGTCATCATCTAAATGAAAAATAGAAGAACCAATCCCATCCTCAACAGCATAAATGGGGTGATTTCTTGGGTTCTGATGATCACTGACTATGTAGGATAACCTTACCTTTCTGTATAGCCTCCTGTGATCACCACCAAACATGGGAATGGTGGCATATGTGAGGTACATTTGCAATGATCCTCCAACCTTCTTATCCAAAGTTATAGATAATAGCATGCCAAAATTTGGGGGGATGTCGGCCACCACAATTTCCATCACTACACTCTTCATGGGTAATTGTGCTATAGAAACCACCTTTTCCTTTATCAATCCCAGAAATTTTACTTTCTTGGAATCAAAGGAGTACAGGTCTTGGTAAGGCTTGGTAATCTCCAGACCTAGTTGTTCCATAACAACTTTGGGCATGACATTGTGAGAGGCTCCTGAGTCCATAAGACAGTTGTGCAGGATCTTATCATGGACATTCATAGATATATAGAAAGGAGGAGAAGCATCAGAGCCATCCTCAATGTGTGGACCCATAGTAATGGTTGGGTTTTCATCTTATATACTAATGACATCAAAAGATACACTAGAAGGAGTAGATTGTAGAACTTTCATGATGGATTTCTTGAAAGGTTCATTTTTTAACAATTTCTTCAAAGGGACAGGAATCTTGATTTTTCTCAGCTCATGTTCCAAGCTGAAAGAGGTTGGTGGCTTATCAACTTCCTTTGTTTCAGGGGAAAGAGGTTTTGATAGTGGAGATGGTTGAGTTTTATATGGCATACCTTTATTTGGATTTGTCTTGGGAGGGCTTTTGATTGTTTTCCTTGATCAGAGGTGGTGGCCTTGGAAGCTCCATTTCTCATCCTCAAATCGTATTTCTTATTGGGTTGACCTTGAATAACTCCCTCTTCCCCTATCTGATCATCAAATTGATTTGAAAATTGTGCTACCTCATATTCTTGATGTGTTAAGTGACTGGTATAATAATCTGTCTCATTGAAAAGAACAGTAGTATCGTCCACAACATCATTGTCTACATCTCTCTCTTCAAACTGATTGTTTTGGAAAGGGGGAACTACCCTTTGATCATTGGCATTTATCCTTTCTCTCTAAATTACTTGAGGAGCATCATTAGGCCTTTTGAATTGGTTATGATTTCTATTACCAGCCCCTTGAAAGGTTTTGTTTGGTTGTTTGGATTCCCATTTTAGCTTAGCTATCTTAGAAGTTAGATCCTTCAAAGTCTTAGTCATCTCTTCAAGTTTGGGATCAGATGTAGCTGGGTTAGAGGAGGTAGGGGCATCCTCTCTATGTTTTTTATTCTCTTTATCAGATCTAGTCTTTAATCAGTCTGATGCCAAAATATTAGATTCAACTTCAATGGTTGCTTCCTGTATGTATAACAGCGTGGTTGATCTTCTCTCTCTCGGGAGGAAGGATAATTCTGCATCAAATGCATTAGCATAAGTGATCTTTTCAGAGGCTTCATTTGGTTTGATTTCATCTGGGATTCTACCATACATTTTATTGAATCTCTTGGTGAATTATGAAATAGATTCACCATTTTTTCTCTTTAGGGCCCCAAATTCAGTGATGTAATAGAGATAATCTCTCCTATCTCCCCATTGCTTTATAAAAGCTTCATCTAACACCTCAATATCTGCAATGGCAGTTGGAGGAAGACTTCTGAACCATTTTTTGACCTCCCCATCCAGACTCTGTACAATCAACCTCATCCACACATCTGAATAATCAATGTTAAAGTTGTCTACAAAACTGTAAAAGTCTACCAAGTGTTCCTCAACAGTTATTTCACCCTCCCCATTATATCTTGGTAGATATTTCATGTAATCTGTGGTTGGGAGTGCATGTAAAACTACAGGTATCACTAAGGGTGCATATCTGGAAGCAATTATGACATCCATCCCATTAACGTCCATGGCTTGAATAATAGGAATCTGCAAATTTATGGGAGATATAGGACTGGATGTTGAAGTGGAATCAGGAGTAGGATATGTGTGATCCCCTTTGGAATTATGATTCTCATGGCTAGCAAATTCAAGCTACTTCTGATTATGGTTTGAAGTATTCTCTTGGTGTGCAGCTTTTCCCTTGAGGGGGGAAGTGTATCTCTGAGCTACAGTGGATTTCCTTAGTTGCCTTTCTAGTTCAGAGCCTACTATGCTATTCTCAGGGTTAGAATCAACCTTCTTGGATTTTCTATTTTCATATTTGGATCTGTTGAATCCCTTTCTGGGTGCCAGTATTTCTTCTTTAGATTTTACTCAGTGAAGTCGTTAGGTGAAAGATGACAGCCTGTTGGTGTTTGATCTTTTTTCACCATAAAAGGTCAGAGCTGATCAATTATCATTCTCTGAAGGAAATATATTTATTTACTTCGTTCCCTGGCAATGGCGCCAGAACATGTTGGTCCTAAGGTCTGCACCTAACTGCTAAAGGGAAAATCTAGGCCACCTATCAGTTTAGAATGATTGTTTCTTTTAACTTTTTGTTGGTTGGTCGGAGGGTTATTCTATCAAGACAAAATCAATGTTGGGTTGGAAAAATGAAACGGATGAGGGTCCTCCTTGTCTGGTCATACACTAATGATAGACCAGTGAAATAATAGAAAACAAAGGGAAACAACAAACTACTCAATGAATAATCTGTTGCAAGAAGTTCAATACTTAAAATACCATTTCAAGACATTAAACATGTATCAAGACACAATTAATCCTTCAGTTTGCGATAAAAACGAATCTTCACCAAGCATTAGTTGTTTTCATAGGTTTCATAGCAATAAATACAAGTATCACAGGTAAAAATACAGGTATCACTAAGGGTGCATATCTGGAAGCAATTATGACATCCATCCCATTAACGTCCATGGCTTGAATAATAGGAATCTGCAAATTTATGGGAGATATAGGACTGGATGTTGAAGTGGAATCAGGAGTAGGATATGTGTGATCCCCTTTGGAATTATGATTCTCATGGCTAGCAAATTCAAGCTACTTCTGATTATGGTTTGAAGTATTCTCTTGGTGTGCAGCTTTTCCCTTGAGGGGGGAAGTGTATCTCTGAGCTACAGTGGATTTCCTTAGTTGCCTTTCTAGTTCAGAGCCTACTATGCTATTCTCAGGGTTAGAATCAACCTTCTTGGCTTTTCTATTTTCATATTTGGATCTGTTGAATCCCTTTCTGGGCGCCAGTATTTCTTCTTTAGATTTTACTCAGTGAATTCGTTAGGTGAAAGATGACAGCCTGTTGGTGTTTGATCTTTTTTCACCATAAAAGGTCAGAGCTGATCAATTATCGTTCTCCGAAGGAAATATATTTATTTACTTCGTTCCCTGGCAATGGCGCCAGAACATGTCGGTCCTAAGGTCTGCACCTAACTGCTAAAGGGAAAATCTAGGCCACCTATCAGTTTAGAATGATTGTTTCTTTTAACTTTTTGTTGGTTGGTCGGAGGGTTATTCTATCAAGACAAAATCAAGGTTGGGTTGGAAAAATGAAATGGATGAGGGTCCTCCTTGTCTGGTCATACACTAATGATAGACCAGTGAAATAATAGAAAACAAAGGGAAACAACAAACTACTCAATGAATAATCTGTTGCAAGAAGTTCAATACTTAAAATATCATTTCAAGACATTAAACATGTATCAAGACACAATTAATCCTTCAGGTTGCGATAAAAATGAATCTTCACCAAGCATTAGTTGTTTTCATAGGTTTCATAGCAATAAATACAAGTTACATAATAGCTGAAAGGAAATGACATGTACTTTGCACAAATCAAAAACTGCATTCAAGATAAGATAAAAAAACACATGAAGATTTGAACGAAACATTGTCATAAAGAGTATGTTCACCAGGTAGATAGATTTAATCCATGCCTAGAACGGGTCCAACCAGTCTGATGTATTGTTATTCTTTCCCAAAAACTCCGACCTCTACAATATCCAAAAACTAACTATTTATAAGAGTTGCAGAGGCTCTCGTCCTTAGGGGACTGAGTCCTAAATTTATGGAATTGTTCGTAAATCAAATAATTAACTTTACTAAGACACTAGTGTTAATCAGCAAGCATGGTTATTATCACACATAGAAGACCACTATTGCATCTAATCTAGGAAAATGTTGGACTTAATCAAATAAAACTATTACTGTCTCTGCGACAGAACTGATGCATGTGTTGGAGGAACTGAGTGGCCAAAAATAGGCCTCGGAGTGATAGAGAAGAGCTCTGTGTTGAATGACAACATGTCTATGAGCTATTGGAGGCCACTAGAGATAACCAACTGCATGAACAGAGTTTGTTGAAGTGTTTCTGAGGCTAATATGTGAATAACTGTGACTGAGAATTAACTCTATGTCTATGCCTGAGATTTTGGAAGCTAAGCACACTCTGTATTGACCCCGTCATATGCCATATGTACCTCTAAAATAGCTTTGTTGGAATGGTTTTCGACCCATCAGGAACGAGGGGAGACATGGAGGCAAGCATCCAATCGAGAGACGGGATGAATAGACGCGAGGGTAGATGACATGTGAAGACATATGTCAAAGTGAGAGGAGGTGTGAATACAGTGGAGGTATCGAGAGTATGGATTTGGCGACGTGTGGTGAAGGATACAGGTGGTGCCTAGGGAGAGGAGGAGTAGATATGTTGGGAAGTGAGTGGAGAATAGGTGGTGAAAGGCGAGAGGGGACAGTATTGAAAAAAAACCCGAGAGGAACTCGAAGGGGGGGTAGTCGGTAAGCGGATTAGAGAGGGGG
>ML806958.1:0-26412 GCA_009831015.1 Picea engelmannii | reverse complement strand
TTGGGGGGTCCGAGCTGCGACAAGAACCGTTGATCTGGAGAGGTGGGCCACCACTGATGGAGATCAACGTGGGGGTTAACGGAGGACAAGTTTCAGGCGGTGAGAGGAGCAAGAGTAGTGAGTGGGATGAGTGGAAGTGACGTAGAGGTGACGTGGTGATCTGATGTCATTCAATAACGTGATTGCGGGAACTATTGAGGGTGGTTTGGATCCAGACCGCCTTTGGGCCCGCAATCCACCACAAACAGTCGCGTACCCTTCCAAAAATACCATGGTTCCAATTGTGGGACCGCTTAGGAAAATTAACACTCAAGCAGTTTACGTCCCTACAAGGAAACGTGATCGTCGATCTGATGACGATCTATGATTTGGGTGATATTTACCTATTGCAAGGATCGACGGTTCTCATTGACCTGGGATAAATGGTCCATATTCACTTCCGGCTTTCAGGCTTTGGGTGTTTCAAATGTGAAACATGAAAAATCTCCCGAAGGAAAATCTCTGAAATGAACGATCTGTCACCACGTGTACCCTCTGATGGATGGTCTAGATTTACTTCGGGACTTAGGATGACTCTTGGTTTTAAAATTTACGCTATTATTCACCCCCGAATGGGCGACAGCCATTGAAATGATTTTCTTGGTGAATCTTTACCGTTGAAAATATCCCTGTTCATTTCGGCAATCCTGGCTCGAAAATGACCATTCTGAATGGTTTCATTTTTCCACATGAATTTCCTGCATATATAAAAGGCTTGGTCGACCTGTGGTGATCTAGATCAATGGAAAATATGATGACAAGTAATTCGAACCAAATCCAACATATATTCATCCTTTCAATAAAAAAAGAATAGAAATGCGCAAAGACTCAAAACATAAAGAAATGAATAAGAACGAAGTCACTCAGTAATGGGAAAATGACTTAACCAACCAGAAGAGGAAAAATTGATGAAGGCATGAGGGAAAAAGAGAGGAGAGGCAGGGGATGCAGACTTAGGTCACAACAGGGTCAACATCGAATTGCAATTTTGTGTTAAATCATGAACAAAATAATATAAGCGCTCATCAGTTGGACATGGAAAACACAAGTTTTCTAGGTCAAAGGTTCAAATGGAATAAAAACCATCATGGAGTAAATAACTATGAAAAGACATTTTTTACAGTATCCAAGGAAGACGAGGATTCAGAAAAAAAATGATTTCCCGCCAAGCTATAATGAGATTTTCGAAGGAGAATGACTTGTGGATGAATCTAAACATCGAGAGTGGATGGATGTAGAACTAAAAACCAAATAATTCAATGTTTCGACTGATATTCAACGAAAAATGGCACGGATAGGGGACTATTGATCAGACAAGTAGACAACAAAAATGGTCAATCTGCTTCACGAATATCAAGATGTTTTTTCTCATGACTATAAGTATCTCAAAAGAATTTTATAAGAGATGGGGGAGATGAAAATCGACCTTTTCCAAGGCTCTAAACGTATTAATAAATGACCATACAAATTATCCCATAAATACAAACCAATTATGCAGAAACAAATCGAGGAAATGTTAGTCGCGGGCATAATTTACCCCATAGACAAATCTGAATGGGAAAGTTTGATGGTTGTGCAACCCAAAAAGAATGACCCCAAAAATTTGAGAATAAGTGTTGATTTCAGGGTCCTGAACAAGTTGATTGTAATCGATCCATTCCCAATATTGTTTGTTGACTAAATCATCAATGAAGTTGTAGGACATGAATTCTACTCCTTTACAGATGGCTTCTCGGGGTATAATCAAGTTCCTATTGTCAAAGAAGATCAAGAAAAAACGAATTTGGTGTCTAAATTTGGCTCATTTTCATATAGGGTGATGCCCTTTGGCTTGAAGAATGCACCCACATTCTTCTCAAGTATAGTGGTCAAATATTTTCAAGAATGTATCTATAAAACTATGGTTGTCTATTTTGATGACTAGATGATTTAAAACTTGCTAAAACACCACATATGGTGGTTACGGATGATGCTACAAAGATTGTGACAAATTCATCTGTCTCTGAATATCAAAAATGCATCTTTTCCACCCCAATTGGTATTCTTCTCGGACATATTGTATGCAAATATGGTATCAAAGTCTATATGGACAAGATAAAAGTAATTCTCAACTTGAAACCTCCAGCAAACCAAAAGAAAATTGAAATATTCCTTGGGTACATGGGCTATTACAAAAAATTTATTTGAAATTGCTCTGACATCATGTTTCCAATCGACGAGCTTCTCCAAAAGAAGTTGAATTTTTTCGAGTCAGGAATGCAATGAGTCTTTCAAACTATTAAAGAGAAAACTGGTAGAAGCACCTATATTTCAATTTATTGATTGGACAAGAAAATTTCATGTACATGTCGATGCATCAAATTTCATTGTTGGATCAGTCCTAGAACAACCATATGATGATATGCTCAACCATACTAATGAATATGCCATTCAGAAGCTTAATAAATAAGAATGGAACTATTCAACGACGGAAAGAGAATCACTAGCCATGATATTCGCTCTACATAAATACAAACATTATTTGTTAGCAAATATGTTCACATTCTTTACCGATCACTATGCTCTCAAGTACTTAGTAAACAAACTGGTTCATCAAGGAAAAATATATTGATGGTTCTTATTGTTTCAAGAATTGATTTTGACTTAGTATTCCGACTGGGGAAAAAGAATCTCGGCCCGAATAATCTGTCTTGAACAGAAATAGGAGAAGAACCGATAGGGATAGATGATTACTTACCCAATTCACACTTACTCTGGGTCGAGGCCACCCCCAAGGAGTTAGAAGAAATAGTGCAATTTTTGGAGGAGGGGAAGGCTCCTCATGATCTTCCTGCAATAAAAAATAAGGTACAAGAATTAAAATCAGCACCATTCACCCTCATGAGTGGATATTTATATAAACTAGGAACCAATTATATACTAAGAATATTTTCTTTAGAACATGAAAGAGAAGATATAATAAAGGAATATCATGATGGCCCTGTAGAGGACCATTATCAAGCCGACACGACAACACAAAAGATACTTTAGGCAGGGATTTGGTGGGCCAACTTTACATAAGGATTGTCAATCAAAAATGAAAGAATGTGACAAATGTCAGAGGATGGGTCGACCTCTATGGAAAAATGAGATGCCCCTACACTCGATAAATCCTATTTTATCATTTGAAATTTGGGCTATTAAATTTGTGGGACCATTCCCAGAGAGAGATAAATGGACAAGAGCGAAGTACATCATCACCATGGTCGAATACCTAACAAAATGGGTCGAAGCAGAACCAATCGAGTCATGCACAAAGAAACCTACAACAAAATTTATATATGAGAATATAGTAACAAGATTCGGTTTCCCCCTAACTATAATCAATGATCAAGGAACTCATTTTTTCAATGGGACAATCCAAATCCTTCTAAATAAATTCGTGATTGACCACAGAAAAAAATAGCAGCCTATCATCCCAAGGATAATGGTGCAGTCAAGTCCTTCAAATAAACTCTTCAAAAAAGGCCTAACAAAAATTTGTGGGATCGACATGGATGGTGGGTATGATAAGGTCCTTGCAGTGTGTTGGTAATATATGACTGCATATAAATGGTCGACTATTCATACACCCTTTAAAATTGTATATGGTCAAGAATTTGTAATCCCCTTACAATTTTGCGCAAACGCAAAAAGGGTGGCATATGTCCTAAGATATGATCTCACCCTAAATACAAAAGAACTCTTCTATCAGCTGAATAAAATACAAGAAGAAAGACTCATGGTTCTCCATCCTCGGGAATTTCAAAATCAACAACAAAAAGCATGATCGACACTTGAGGAAGAAAGATATAAAATGGTTACTTGGTATTAATGTACGATATTCAAATAAAATGGAAACCTCAAAAACTTGAAACTGCGTGGTTGGGTTCATATTTTGTTGAATATATCCGACCAACCGAAGCATTCCATGTAAGGGAACCCATTTCAAAAAGTGGTCAATGGGGCCCACTTAAAGAAATACAACACATAAAAATCATGATACTTGTTGGTGAAAACCTCTTCAGAGATGATAGTAGGCACAAATTAGGCTGAAAACCACTTTTGGTGGCCTAGTTCGAGTCATAAGAAAATTAAAAATAAAGAATATAAAATAAAAATAAAATAAAATAAAAGATACAAAGAAAGATATAAATAATAAAAGAAATAAAAGTAAGATAAATGTTAAAACACAATAGAAGAAATAAAGCATTTGATTATGGAGAGTTAGGTACATATTTGTCGATAGGAAGGGAACTACTTAACAAACCATTACCAACCTTGAACCATCAAGAAGTACGTTTTTCCAACCAATACAAAAAATATGATGATAGAACATATCCTTGGGAGTCACATCGAATATACCAAGAAGATAAAAAGAATTGTAAATAAATCTTAACTCCAAAACAAGATCTTCGACAACTTCAGAATAAATGGGAAAGAGAATCAAGCGAGCATGAAATCTCCAAATCAAGTAAACATGAAATTATAAAAGTAATAGAGTGTGTATTCCTTAAATCAATCAAGCGTGAAACTTATAAATCAAGAGAGCCTAATCATTATCAATCTGACTGACATAAAGCATATGACTATAGAAAAACAACGTGAACTTATAGACCCATTTCCATAGTTATTTCCACCAGCATAAGGACTACCTTAACCTTTTCTATGTTATTGGTGTAATTTCGTAACCCACATGAGAAGGGAAGGGAATATGGCTTCGATATATACATATCGTTTCATGTCCCACATCTACCCAAGTCACCTACTAAGGCACCCTAAAAATCATACTTCTCTATTTATATATTTTCAATCTACCTCGGGGCCTTGATAATAATATATTTTTTATACCCATAAAAATCATACTTTATTATATAGAATACATATAAAGGGGAGATCATACCATCCTCAAAGAGAATATCATTCCTTTATCTCCACAATACCTGGCATACAAATAATGGAAGTCCTTCAAATACTTCTAATTTTTTGTTCTCCCATCAGTACTTAAGCACCCACTCTAAGCATGAACCTCTCTAGCCACCATTAACTCTCGTAAAAGTGATGACTTAATCTAAAACTTCCATATAAAAGTGACATCCCACTAACATATGATACATTATATCATAATCGCATTTGCATAGAGGACACCAACCAGGACCTTCGAAGGAATTTTTGAGAAAATTATAATGAAATGACCTTGTTTGAGATCCTCATCTATAAACTAAATTTTAATGAAGAATTTCTCTTCCAGGCCTCCTTCCTCCACCATTGCTTTATTTAATCTTGATCATTGGATAACGTCACCTCATATCATAACTTTACAAGACAGATTCTTCTAGTGGGATTTTTATCCCTTACTAATTTGTCCTCTTCCTCCCTAAGAATAATATTAATGTCTAGTAAATTTTGAACATAAACTTTCCATTTCTTGACTTCATTATTTTCTAAACCAAGGGATTCATACTTCATCCACCTTCCTCCCCAAAACACCAGGCCATCCACATCCTTAAATTTTCCAAATATTTTATATTGAGAACTCTTAAAGAATACTATAGTTCCCCTAATAGATTGAAGCCATTTCTCCCCCATCGAAAGATCCACCCCCAACTTGACACTCCTTCCATCTCTGACCTTCCATGAAAGCCACTTCCCCACTAGAGGGAATTATTGAACCAGATATTTCCAAACATAAAGAATTTTTAAACTTTTGTTAGGGTACCTAATCCATTCCAAAACTAACAAAATATGAGTATATTTATATAAAATAACTTCCCTCCACAGTCCCATACCAACCATCACCTTCCATAAACTTTTAGCAGCAAGAGCCTTGGAGAAATGAAAAATGTTTTTGAGTCTTCAACCCCCTTCCATATTAGATCTTTCTAGCCTATACCATCTAAATAATTCCATATTCTCCTTTCTGTTCTTCCCATTCTAGAGAAAATTGAATATATTTCTCTTGATTTTATGAAGAAATCCTTTAGGTATGTATGCAAGAGGCTACCAATAGACACAAATATCCTCTAGTACATCCTTCACCAGTGTTATTATACCACCTAGAGAAATCCATTTGGTATACCATGACGTAACTATGTTCTCAATCCTATTATAATGTCAAATCAAATCCCTAAATCCATACTCATTAGGTTTCAGGTGAAACCCTAGATATTTAAGCCTTGTTTAAAAATACCCTTCTTGAAATGGGAGTAATCATTTTATAACTCAGAGATAACCTTCCACATCTTTGTGAAACATTATAAATGATTTGTGACAATTCACATCCATCCCAGTTGCCTTACAACATGGCTCCAAATCACACTAACTTTATTTTTCATCCCTCAAATATCCATCACCAAAAATTGAGACATCATATATGAATGCTAATTGTGTTAGAGATATATGATTTCCCAACCTAATACCTTTCAATCTACCATCACCTCTTTAATCAAGAATGAATTTTCTTAAATATTTACTATAAGAAGAAAAAGTAGAAGTAAGAGTGGGAAACCCTACCTTAGACCTTTGGAGGGCTAGAAGAAATATGAAGTTGAACCATTCATCAATAAGGAGAAGGAAAAAAATAAGCATAAACCTTCCACCCAGTTAACTAAATTGCATGAGAAGCCAATATGTGTCATATTAAATCTTAGGTAAAAATAGTTGACCTTATCATATGCCTTATATAACTAATTTTATGATAAAAGAGGACCTATTATTTATCTTAAAAGAGGACTAGATCCCTTGGATTCCGCTATAAAAAATAATAAATCCTTACCCACCAAATATAGAAAACCTTCAAAGAATTCTATGGAATAGCCATCAAGACTTGGGATATTGTATTTTTGGAAGGATTCAATAACCTATTGTAATTCATCCATTGCAACCTCCATCATAAGAGCCTTGTTCTAATCCTAGACCACAAAATTAGAAAACAAAGTTGTCATCTGAACTATATCTGCTATATTAGCTTAAGGGGGTTCCTTGAAAATATTTTTGAAATGGTCGGTCCCCACCTATTCCATATCCTTGAAATTTTGGACTTTATCCCCTGGATCATATATTGTTTTTGTTTGTTAGAAATTATTTTCACGTGCAGGGCAAAAATTTCAACTATTGGCTAAGAAACCACAACCCAAGGGCATCTAAACCGTCAAAATCACTCGTGGATCGCACCCAACCTGGGCCACACCAATCCTTAACATGGAGATATTTGTGGGTGTCTCCTCCCGACTAAATACATTGTAAGGGTATTGAATTTTGGTCACCGATCAAACAAAACCCACACCTTAACCAATTGAGCTAGCGAGAATTGACTCCCCTCAATCATATGTTATACTCCATATAGTTTTGATATTTTTTCTCATTTTAGCATTCACAATTTGCACCGTTGCTTCTTCTTTACCCATTTTTCTTGTTGGATATTGATAATAAGTTATTGAAGACTTCGGAAAGATAATTTGGACATGATAACATTAAGAGGAAATAACAAAAAAGATAAGGGAGGGAGCCACCTTGTCATATGTAATTCTCATTGCAACATTTTCTTCTTGCTAATAAGAGGATATCCTTTATTTCTCCACTATTTACTTATATTTATTTAATATTATTTTCATGTATTTATTCCATTTAAGGATAGAAGAAAGATTTTTTTTTTGTATTCTGTGTAGGTTCACTCAGAGATAGATAGCATCTTCCTCAAGCTCCTCCAACTCCACACCAAGATGGAAACACTCTCTAAGGAGTTCATTAAAGTTATTTATTTTTTTCATTCCTCATAAAAAAATATCTTCACTTCATGTGATTGCTTCCTTGATGTGAGAGTAATAGCCTCTTTTGATTTTTGTCTTCCATCAAGGTCTTTCATCCCACTATTGTGGGGAAGTTTTGTCACATCGCACACTTATTCACTCGACATCACAGTAACATGTCAATATAAGTCAATTGGAACACTTGGCCACTAACCTATTACCCCACTAGTGCCTTCAACCACCCCTAACACACCCTCTAATGCACTAACCCACCCAACCACTAGATCCTCTAATCTTTGTGTATTTGATTTTTATGAAATTTAATCTATTTTTCAATTTAAATTTTATGTTTTTATTGATGTTATTGTATGCATCTATGATCACTTAAGGTCAATGTTTAAAATTTTATTATGGATGAAACACCCAAGTCATCCGTAACATTGAAATAAATTTTTAAGTTAGAGAAAAACATGTCGAGAAGCCAAAAAGGAGTTTAATTTGTTTCTTGGTGGCTCAATGGGTCACATTGCACATAGAAAATGAAAGGAACAAGAGGCACACTAAACAAAGGATATGACAGGATAATATGGATGAGAAAAGAGAGGAAATATCTACAATAAGACAAAGATATTGAAGAGGAAAGACATCAAAGGAAGAAAATGATTTTTTCCAAGGTTTTTACCCAAAAACCCAAGTTTCAAGGAATATTTTTGTTTCATTCCATATTATAGCAATGGAGATGCTCCAACTTTCTCATTGTCTACCCATGGGTTCTAAGAATATTTTAACTACATTTCTAAAAATATAGGGTAAGGGGTTTCCATATTATGGTTATGACCATTCTCTATCTATATGACTATCTAGCAAGAGAATTTCCATCCGTAAAATCATGAAGATGGGTGTCCATTTTGCTTGTTTTATGGGAAAAAAAAAATATTTTTTCACAAGTTCTTCAACTTCCGATAAAAAAAAGTATTTTTTTATTTAGAATTTCACTTTACAGTAAAAACAAAACTTGTGAAGAATTTTGCTAGCTTTCTATTGACTATTTTTCAAAAAACAATTATTGATATTTCATATGTCAATTTGGAAATTGTTTGACAGTACGTTCCTTAAAAATGAAGGGAATGATAATGAGTTATTTTCCCCCCCAACAATGTATCTATTATTAAAATTTTGTTTTTGACAAACGAAATATACTACAACAATACATAGAGATTATATTTTTTGATGACTATAGTTTTGAATCTAACGGATGAATATTATAATTTCTAGAATTTTTTTAAGTTGACCAAGCTAAAAAAAGTTGCATATTTTAAACACATGTTTTCCCCCACCTTGTATCTATCTTAATTTTTACTTAAAAGTAAAATCTAAAAATACCCTTTTGAAGAGAACAATTTAAGGATTTTGAATATAAATTTTCCATAATTATCCATTGTATATTTTTAGAGATATGAATATTCCATTTCACTTAATCATAATGTCACTTGAAAATATTATGCAGTGATTTTTTTATAAAATTAAACAAAATTAGATAAAAAAAAATGAAAATGAAAACAAATTATATCCATTGAAACTAGATTCAATTTTGCAAATGTTGGTATCAATTTCAAAACTAAATTATGAGTATTTGTAGGATTCTGCAACCTCCAAAGTTCAAGTAAGCTGGAGGGAATTCCTAGGATCCTGCAAACAGTCCCATTTGCAGGTTTTTGGCCGAAACAATCTTTCAGCCGAAATATATTTTTTTAACAGAATCTGTAAAAAAATAAACGGATTCCTCACCTTTCGACCGAAAAGTAGTTTTTTCGGCCGAAAGGCGGGTGAGAGAATTCCGTTAGCCAGGAAAAAATGAGGGGGCGAGTCGTTTGGTTTCGGTTGTCATGAAATCATATAAATACGCTATCGGTCGAACCATTTTTACACAATTTACTCACTCATTTCATATTTTTGCATATGCGGAGCCCCTAATCAAAAGTTTGAATCATCTTTTTCACTACTTGGAAGATCTTTTTCATTGTTTTGAACAAGGTTGTTGATGTTTTGAATGGAAAAACATATTCTCTTTTTGAAGTTCAAGTTTTTATTGGAGTAACAATTTATATATTGAAGGATTTGTTGAACATTTTTTCAAGGTGAAGTCTTACTTGAACATTATTTTTAAGGTGAAGGATTTCATAAGAAATTTCTTATTATATCAAAGGTAATTTTTTTTAGAGTAATTTTTTTTTAAATTTCTTATAAAATTCTTGATATTATTTTTGAATATTTTTTGTGACTATTATACCCTATCCTAGGGATAACTAAGGATATTGTGTCTTGAGGCCCGCATGTACTATACATGGAGTACCGAGAGCCATATGACTTGAGATTGGCCCTGGAGGGCCCATCTTTTCTTCAACGCCTCCTATCTATCAACAGCAGCAGCAACCATCCCATCGGCCTGATTCTGAAGCAATGGTGGATCTTGCTCCATGAGGTAATGAGTCTGGGTATCATGGTATGTTTCACTCTGATTTTCAAATCATTTGAATATGTGCACTAAACTCTCTTTTGTTTCATGACGTTTGCTTGGAAATTATGCTCTTTAACTTGTCCATACCTAAGGGGGATGACAGAGTGCCCTAGTAAGTTGGTTCCCCTAGGGATGAGTTGCCATTGGGTGGGTCTATGAAATATCATCATCCATTCCTTCCATACTTGCCACTTTTCATCATTTTCCCTCTCATCTTTCCCCTACCTTGGTTCGGGAAATGGGTTTTCCAAACTAGTAAGGGTTGTACCTTGCATTATGGGAAGAAGGGGTTAAAGGCCCAAAGGGTAAAAGTAGCTGGAAAAAGTTAAAAGACAAAATGAAATGTTGATATGCTTCACATAGGGATTCTCGAGAAAGAAATAAATGGCTTCTCAGCAAGAAAAGGTGACCCATAAAATAAACTAAAACTCAAGATCTAATTGGTGGATAGGAGGTCTCATCATGAGTCAGCCTATTAGGTCCTTGGGCATGTAGCAGTATGACACTACCATCCATCTCATCACCAAACCAGGGTAGTGGCTCCTGGTGGAATATTCAAGAGAAAGGGGGTCTCATCTCGAGCCAACCTACTCATTTCCATGAAGTGCTTATGCATAACGTTGTCACCATTGGTCACCACGCTAGCACAGTTTCCTCCAGCTATTCTCTTGAAACGAAAAAGCAATAAGACAAAGAATAAAAGGCATTGAATGGGATAGGAAACATTGGCATCCATGACAAGGTGCAACTCATCCTCTATAGACGCACCCACAGGTAAGACCTACATTTCCATGTTATCACTGCACCCCTTTCCTAAACATTCCCTACACCATCTCATACATCTACATGACCTAGATTGGTATTCATCTGGGAAACACCCCAAACTTGAGGAGGATTATCCCAATAGGATATCCTGAGACCCTCTCCAAACCTGGCTTGTTAAACTGCATAATGTCTTTGAGAATTTGTCTGGGTAAAGGGGGGTTTGATGCACATGTTTGGGTAATTTGATTATTAGATGTGATTGACATTGCTATGATCCCTGTGACTTATGAGCCCATGGAGGTTGTACTTGTTTTTTCAGCAGGACCATGCCCGATAGATGGATGTTGTGACCCCAGATAGGGGCTAAAATCCCACCAGATGGATGTTGTGACCCCAGATAGGGGCAGAGAGACACCATATGCTTGCACCGGAGAAAAACAAGGGCATTCCACTAGAGACACTTTGGAAAGCCTGGACCTAGGGAGATCTTGCTCTCCCCCCTGAACGTTGGCCTTGGGAGTCCCATGACGTCACCCTTGTGACCCTATACATCACCCTGCATTAGATGGACATGATGGAGGCAATTGTGTGCCAAGTGGCATGTGTGGCATCATCTGGAGGCCTCTGAAGGCCTAACATTTTTCTCATGGATCCTAACGTCCCACCTATGAGGCCCAACGTCACCCTAAGAGGGCATGATGTCACCTCTACTGCACCTTTTAGGGTTTAATTTTTTAAATTTATGTAAAAACTGGATTTTTGATGTAATATGGCCATGTCGGCCTTTTCTTACCTAAATTTAATTAAAGGTCATTGATATTGTATAAATACAGAGATAAAACTCTCATTTTTTTATCATCTTTCACTCACACAAGTGTGAGGTCTGAAATTCGGCCCTCTTTAAGGGTATTTGGCTGAAATTAAGTGGTTTGCAACTTCTTGGAGAGGTTATTCTTGGTGTATTTTGGAATTTTCATGGTGGAAAGTCTTCAACTAGGGTTTTGTGACTAGATTATTCTTGATGAAGTAAGTAAATCTGCAATTCTTCATTTATTTTTTGAATCGTTGTGGTAAATTTGCTTGTTCGTTTCTAATATTATGAAATTTCTAGTTTGAAACCTTAGGGGAGAAGCATATGTTATTATCCTTTTCCTTATAATTTTATGCCTACTTGATTTTGATAGAAAACATCTCTTTTGAATAATATACTAGATCCATACCTTTGTAGCACTCTAGTAGAATTGCTTCATTAGCTTCATATATTTTATTTCAAGCTTGATCTAAGGAAGAAGGAAATTGATAGGGCCTAAGGTTACTTACTTCTTAGCATTTTTTCCTTCTAGGGTTTAGATATTGAGGCCTTAGGTTACTAACACCTCAATCATCTCACCCATCCCTTTATATTACCTATTATCATTTGTTGTTTTCCTGTAAGAATTGTCGCTGCAAAGTTTTCCTCTAAGAATTGTCGCTGCAAACTTTGACTCCATTACCCTAAAAGGCACTAGTTCACTCCTTGCAAGTGATTGATTGACCAAACAACTCTTAAACCATCTTCCCTAAGACTTTTAATAACTCCCTCTAACTCTAGATTAGACTGACTCACTAATTAATTTGTTGTTGTTGCAAAATATTGCTACATCCATCTATAACAACAGAAAATTCATCCTAAAAGAAAGATTAAAAGCTGATCAAACATTGCCATTATTGTTTCTGACAACTATTATCATTCTGTCAATTTTAGGCTATTATTTCTTGTCATTATTGAAGCATTATTGAGGCATAATTGTTGTAGTTGTTGCTAAATATCCATTGATGTTATACATATTTATATTGCTTCAGTTTTATATCAGCTTGTTTGTCTTCCAAAATTTTATGGTTTTATGAAGCACTGACATCATATGGTACTTGCAAACAACATTTATTTTCTACTTGTTGTCTTGTTCTGGGTAGGTACACTTAAATTATATTTTGCTTCATCTCACTTAAACCTTGGAACTTTTTATCAGAGTGACCTATGAGAAGAGTGGGACTTTCTTACAACTTTTACCTTAGCCTTCTTAAACCACTAGGTCGTTGGGGACGTCTCCCCTAGGGTACTAATCCTAAATAGAAAGAGGTTTCCTATTAAGGTGACAGTGATAGTTCATCCTCCTTGTTACGCCAATTTAGTATCCACTTTCCTTTGGCTTTAGGCAAGTACAAATTGTGCGATAACATTTTGGCGTCGTTGTTGGGGAACACTGAGTCAATTTTCCTTAAAGACAACACTTTTCAGTAAGCCTTTCCTCAAAATACTTTTATCTTACAAAGATTACCTGGTGACTCCACTGAGGGTGATCCCCTCATCCCTTTGATAGTTTCAAGAGAATTATCTGGTGACTCCACAAAGCTCAGGGAGGTATACCAACCCTCCCAAATCTTTTAGAAGAAAACCTCCCCGAAACTCTCCTATAGTAAAATCATTATTTGGAGGCAATCTTCCTTTAAACACAATTTCTAGCGCAGGAACTCAGACTGTTAATCCAAATCAAGCTAATAGCCAAAAAAAAATGGTCATCCAAGTTCTTCAAACCGTTATACATGACAAACATACTAGGATACCCTAGGCAAATGCCCCCTAAGTATGAGAAATGGTTTCCTAAATTCACAGGTAATGATATAGTCAGTGTCGAGGATCATATGAGAAACTTCTGGGCCTTCTTTCAGCTTCATCCCATCAGTGATGATGCTGAATATTTAGCTATAAAATTGTTCTTTGCTACCCTCCATGATGATGCTAAACAATGGTACAATGGTATCCCTAACGCTAGTATGAAAACCATGGATAAATTGGAGGAAATATTCCTCAAACGATGGAGTGTCAAGGAATACCCCAACATGTTGTTGATAAGGCTGAATAACCTCGCAAAAAAAGAGAATGAAATTGTTAGACAATTTCATGATAAATTTTAAAACTTAATGGAAAAGATCCCAGCAAGCCACCATCCTTCAAATAGTTTCCTTCTCTTTATGTACACCAAAGCCTTTACAGGAAAGATGGGTTGTCTCCTCAAATATAAATCCCCTAAAACAATCCAAGAAGCCCAAGACTCAAGAGGTAGCTACAAGGATTGAAGACAATCTATCATCATCTAGAGTTGATCCTTTCTCTACCCCAAGAGTCAAAATGGATGCTAAACCTAAGATAGTCCATAATGTTGAACCTACCTCAGATATTAGCACTAGCTTAGCAAAGCTACAGTTGACTATAGATGGCATGGTAAAAACCCAAGAATTAACGATGAATAGGATCGTCAACTTAGAAAGAGCTCAAAAACAAGCTCCTAGGGTTCCTTACAGAGGGCAATTCCAGAAAGGAACTCAAGTTTTTAAACCCAAAAATGATCAAGAAGTTCCTAATAATCTAGCCCCCGCAAACATGGTAGATGAAAACCCTTGGTGCTTATAGTGCAGAGACTCACATTGGGAGCATGAGTGTCCCCTGAACAATGGTGAACATAACCAAGTGAATATTCTCAATCATATCATTGAAAATCCTCAATATTTCCTTAATGTCACACTTGAATAACATCAAGAGGGCATAAAGGAAGTAGCCAGGAAGGCTAGGATGGAGGTGATAAATAAACTTGACCAAGAGTCGAGAGAAAAGTTGAAGAAGCAATAATTCCATGTGTACACTAGGAAAAAATGAATGAACCAACCTCTCTCTACTGGGCCTGTAATTTCACAAACAAGACCTCCACCTATGAACATACTCCTTCCTAAAAATCCTCCCAAAACCAACAAGGTGGATTTGAATTTTGAATTTGAAGGTGCATTGGCAAAAATGCACGTAACCATTCCACTAAGGGAAGTCATCAAGGTCCCAACTGTAAAAGAAATATTTGAAATTTTTTTCAAAGTATCAGATGAGCCAATGGACCCTCCTATCATGTTAGAAGCAGACCATTTTAGGGTTCAGTATGATGGACACCCACCTTTCTTCATGACATGGTTGGTTAATAACAAATGCATTAACAATTGTATTCTTGATTCAGGAGCACGTGCTAACATGATGTCTTTGAAGGTCATGGAGAAATTAGGCCTAAAGGCCACACAACCTTACAAGAATGTCTGTGGTTTTTAATCCAGGGCCATACCCACTCATTGTGTAGTTGAAAACGTTGAAGTATGCCTTGGAAGATATCCTGAGAGAGTGATTCACATGGATATTGTGGTTGTGGGTGTCCCAGATGTATGGGGAATTTTTTTGTCTAGGAAGTTTGTTACAATGTTGGGAGGCACCTTGGAAATGGATCTAACTTACATTAATGTGCCTATGAATGACGGGACAATAAACTGTCTCCCAAATGTGGCAATGGCCAAGGTCCATGTGCAGGAAATTTATGATGATGTTGAGACTAGCCAGACACATGAGCCAATCAAGGAAAGCATTCGTGTATTTTCTTTTGAGGATTTTCCTTTCGCTACAGAGGAAGACTTTGATCAAATACAATGGCCAAAGAAAGAAGAATACCAATAAATCCTAGACAAATACAAGGACAAAGAAGTTGGGATTGTCAAGCTATTAAATAAAGGAGATGACGACATATTGATCAGACCGACCCAACATGAAGTCTTCAAAGCAGAATCCCACCCTCCTCCCTCAAAAAAATATACTAGGTTTGTACAAGGAACAACCAAATTCAAAACAAAGGATTATCAAGAGGGAGATACGGTCTGGATGTGGGATACAAAAAGGGGAGAGCCTACTAATGTTAAAGGAAATGCACAGTTTTGGCTAGGACCTTTCAGAGTTTGAATGAAGTCAGTCAATGATGCCTACTATTTATCCATGTTGGAAGGAAGAAGACGTCCATTACCGGTTAGTGGACACATCCTCAAACCCCATCAAGGGGAGAAGAATTGACTTCACAGGTAAGTACAGCTAAGTAGGTAGGAATTTGCATTCATTATATATACCATCTACATATCATGCTAGAGTAGTGTAGTTGTAGTTTCATTTCCATTTGTATATATGATTGCTTACTTTTATTTCATTGTATCATATATGAGCCAGGGGTGATATCTCCACCCCAAAATATTACTAATTGTTTTTGTTGAGAACTAGCAGATAACACGTCATGCCAGATATGTTGAGGTTCTCATGCGCTCTACGGTGAGCACATGTCCCCGAGTTGGAGCCAAATGTTATCCACTATCCTAGGGATAACTAAGGATATTAGGTCTCGAGGCCCACAAGTCCTAGACATGGAGTACTGAGAGCCATATGACTTGATCTTGGCCCTAGATGGCCCATCTTTTCTTCATCACCTCCTATCTATCATCAGCAGCAGCATCCATCCCATCGACCTGATTCTAAAGCAGTAGTGGTTCTTGCTCCATGAGGTAATGAGTCTGGGTATCACGGTATGTGTCACTCTCATTTTTGAAGCATTTGAATATGTGCACTGAACTCTCTTTTGTTTCATGATGTTTGCTTGGAAATTATGCTCTTTAACTTTTCCATACCTAGGGGGATGACAGAGTTCCCTAGTAAGTTGGTTCCCTTAGGGATGAGTTTCCACTATGTGGGTCTATGAATAATCATTGTCCATTCCTTCCATACTTGCCACTTTTCATCATTGTCCCTCTCATCTTTCCCCTACCTTGGTTCGGGCATTGGGTTTTCCAAACTAGTAAGGGTTTTACCTTTACTTGTGGGAAGAAGGGGTTAAAGGACCAGAGGGTAAAAGTAGTTGGAAAAAGTTAAAATCCAAAATTAAAACTTGAGATGATTCACCTAGGGATTCCCGAGAAATAAATAAATGGATTCTCAACAATAAAAGGGGACTCGTAAAATAAAATAAAACTCAATATCTAGTTGGTAGATAGGAGGTCTCATCATGAGCTAACCTATTAGGTCCATGGGAATGTAGCGGTATGATAATGCCATCCATCTGGTCACCAAACCAAGGTAGTGGCTCTTGGTGGCATAGCCAAGAGAAAGGGGGTCTCATCACGAGCCAACCTTCTCATTTCCGTGAAGTGCTTGTGGGTAACATTGTCACCATTGGTCACCACGCTAGGACAATGTCCTTCAGCTATTCTCTTGAAAAGAAAAAGCAATAAGACGAAGAATAAAAGGCATTGAATGGGCTAAGAAACATTGGCATCCATGACAAGGTGTAGCTCACCCTCTACAGAGGCACCCACAAGTAAGACCTACATTTCCATGTTATCACTACACCGCTTTCCTAAACATTCCCTACACCATCTCATACATCTACATGAGCTAGATTGGTCTTCACCTGGGAAACACCTCAAACTTGAGGAGGATTATCCCAATAGGACATCCTGAGACCCTCTCCAGACCTGGCTTGTTAAAATGCATAACATCTTTGAGCATTTGTCTAGGTAAAGGGGCGTTTGATGCACATGTTTGGCTAATTTGATTATTATACATGATTGACATTACTATGATCCCCGTGACTTATGATCCCATGGAGGGTGTACTTTTTTTTGTTGTAGGACCATGCCCGACAGATAGGTACATATGGGGAGATGATTCGTCCGGACCTCCATGGGGCTAAAATCCCACCAGATGGATGTTGTGACCCCAACGAGGGGCAAAGAGACACCAGAGGCTTGCACCAGAGAAAAAGAAGGATGTTCCACCAGAGACACTTTGGTAGGCTTGGACCTAGGTGGATCTCGCTCTCCCCTCTAAACGTTGGCCTTGGGAGTCCCATGACGTCACCCTTGTGACCCTAGACGTCACCCAACGTTAGATGGACATGATGGAGGAAGTTGTGTGCCAAGTGGCACATGTGGCATGATCCAGAGGCCTTGGAAGGCCTAACGTTTTTCTCATGGAGCCTGACGTCCCATCTATGAGGCCCAACGTCACCCTAGGAGGGCATGACGTCACCTCCACTGCACTTTTTAGGGTTTAATTCTTTAAATTTATGTAAAAACTGGATTTTTGATGTAATATGTCCATGTCGGCCTTTTCTTACCTAAGTTTAATTAAATTTCATTGATATTGTATAAATAGAGAGATAAAACTCTCAGTTTTTTATCATATTTCACTCACACAAGTGTGAGGTCTGAAATTCGGCCCTCTTTAAGGGTATTTGGCTGAAATTAAGTGGTGCACAACTTCTTGAAGAGGTTATTCTTGGTGTATTTTTCCATTGCTTCATTATCACTCTAGTATCATTACTTCATTACCTTTATATATTTTATTTCAAGCTTGATCTAAGGAACAAGGAATCGCTAGGGCCTAAGGTTACTTACTTCCTAGCATTTTTTCCTTCTAGGGTTTAGATATTGAGACCTTAGATTACTAACACCTCAATCATCTACATCCCTTTATATTACCTATTATCATTTTTTGTTTTCCTCTAAGAAGCGCTACAAACTTTGACTCCATTACCCTAAAAGGCATTATTTCACTCCTTGCAAGTGATTGACTGACCAAACAACTTTTAAACCATCTTCCCTAAGACTTTTACTAACTCTCTCTAACTCTAGATTAGACTAACTCACTAACTAATTTTCTATTGTTGCAAAATATTGCTACAACCATCTATAACAACAACAAATTCATCCTAAAAGCAAGATTAAAGGTTGATGAAACATTGTCATTATTGCTTCTGAAAACTATTATCATTTTGTCAATTTTAGGCTATTATTTATTGTCATTCTTGAAGCATTATTGAGGCATAATTGTTTTAGTTGTTTCTAAATATCCATTGTTGTTATAAATATTTATATTGCTTCAGTTTTATGTCAGCTTGTTTATCTTCCAAAAGTTTATTGTTTTATGAAGCATTGACATCACATGGTACTTGCAAACAACATTTCTTTTCTACTTGTCTTGTTCTGGGCAGGTACACTTAAATTATATTTTGCTTCATCTCAATAAAACCTTGGAAATTTTGATCAAAGTGGCCTGTGAGAGGGGTGGGACTTTCTTACAACTTTTACCTTAGCCTTCTCAAACCCCCAGGTCACTGGGGACATCTCCCCTGGGGTACTACTCCTAAATAGAAAGAGGTGTCCTATTAAGGTGACAGTGATAGGTCATCCTCCTTGTTACACCAATTCAGTGTCCACTTGCCTTTGGCTTTGGGCAAGTACAAATTGTGCGATAACAGTGACAATGAAGTTTTTTTGAAACTATTTTTTTCAAAGATCAAAAGTTTTTTAAAATTGAATTTTTTATGCAAAATTTCTTTTAAAAACAATTTTGTTTATTGAGAACTTTTCTTCCAAATCTTTTACAATATGATTATAAAATCCATTTCTTTATTTCTTTAAAAAAAAAAATTGAGCTATAATATTTGAGGTTTGAAATTTTATTTTGTGTTATAAAATGTTGAATCTTTTAAAAAAATTATAGATAACTATACTCATGGGCATCAAAAGTGGGCACAATTTAGTATCCACTTGTTACGCGAATTCAGTATCCACTTGCCTTTGGCTTTGGGCAAGTACAAATTGTGCGATAACTCATGGGCATCAAAAGTGGGCACAATTCAGTATCCACTTGTTACGCCAATTCAGTATCCACTTGCCTTTGGCTTTGGGAAAGTACAAATTGTGTGATAACGGTGACAATGAAGTTTTTCTGAAACTATTTTTTTCAAAGATCAAAAGTTTTTTAAAATCGAATTTTTTATGCAAAATTTCTTTTAAAAACAATTTTGTTTATTGAGCACTTTTCTTCCAAATCTTTTACAATATGATTATAAAATCCATTTCTTTATTTCTTTAAAAAAAAAGGTTTTTGAGCTATAATATTTGACGTTTGAAATTTTATTTCGTGTTATAAAATGTTGAATTTTTAAAAAAAATTATAGATAACTATACTCATGGGCATCAAAAGTGGGCACAAGAGAAAATTTGATCGCACTCAAGATGAAACTCACCATAATGAACAATTGAAAAAACATTATTGGATTAAGAAACGAAAATGTGAAAATATTGAAGAAAGAAACGATGATGATGTAAATAGAGATTTTCAACAAGAAGAAGTCCAACTAGGTATGCATGTACACAAGAAGAAGTCCAACTAGGTATGCATGTACATATTGTCTATATTAAAAGTATAGCATTCAAATTTAAATTATTGTTTAAAATATAATTGATTGTAATTTGGATTTGATGTTTTTCAAAAAACAGAAATAGATTTGCCTCATAATGTCGATGAAGTCGTTGAAACCGAAATTGAAGCATAAGTCGAATCACCTACACGTATGTACATAAATCTAAATAATACAAGATGAACACTTGTATATAGTTTAGTGAATTTATGTTCGGGTTTTTTTTTTAATATAAACTTTAAATTGAAATATGCATGAGAATCTATCAACATTGATAATGAAACATTAGAAAATGTTGATACTGAAAAAATTTGGGAAGAAATAAGCTAAGCATTATATAAGATATCGTGTTAAGAATATGTATAATACTTTTTTCAAAGATAAATTAGTAATAGTACAAGCTCAACTTTTTCTCTCTCCAATAAAGTGGAGAAAGTTAAAAGAAGCTACATCATTATTGAGTATTCAAAAGTCGATAAAAGATACAAAGGTGAAACAGAATGTCTTTGACAATATAACTAGCATATTAAAAACTTTTGGAATATCTCGAAAAAAAGATGTCAGTGTTGCATGTAGAGTAATACAAACAAAAATTGTTTAATCTAGCAATATAAAAGATCATTTGACACAACACATGGAAAAAGTGATGGGAACCTCAAGAAAAACATTGTACAAACATAGAAAATTTTGATTGCAAATGATGAACTTGTTTGTTGGACAATTATTTCTAGACAACCCTACAAACATAGACTTGTAGAAAATGTTAAAGAATTGGCCCATAATTTTTGGTTGACAAAATATCGTGTTTCACCACATACAAGGGATGTGTTGCAATGAAGAATAGCACGAAAAAAATATGAAGAACATCCAAAACATATATTTCCAATGACACAAATAGAATTGATCAATAAGTTCAAAGAAGAGCACAAAGAATTTAGAATTTTCATCAATACATTTGTGCAACAAAAACGATGGTTTGTTAGACCCATCATTGTTCGTGACACTTGTTGTTGTCATTATCATGTGCAATTTGAGTTATATTACAACACTTTTCTTGATTTTGGTAAAACTTTATGGGCAAGTTCACCTCCTCCTTCCACATTCCTTGTTTTTATATCTGAAATTCTATGTGAAAGAGAAGGTGATGAATTATTTTACCAAAAACAATGTGTTGGTGGAAATAAATGTGATCATTGTGGAAATATAACTTTGTTTCACTCAAAGTATCCTATTGATATGAATGATCAATCCTTGTCTAATATAATATTCAATTGGAAGAGATATGAATATATCAGCAGCACGGCTCCACATTCTCAAATGTTATTTCCAAAAGGATTGATTTGAAAGTAGATAAAATATGTGCGATATATTTTTTGAAGAAGTTTGAGGAAGAAATTTATAAATACACCAAGCATTCACATAGAGCTCGATGGAAAGACCTACAATTCAAACAATCCTGTGAAGTGTTTCCACAAGGGAAAATTTTGTCTGTAGTTGATTTTGCAGAGAATTACACATTCCTTGCACAAAAATAAATATAGAGTGAATATTATCATTCTGATCAAGTCACTATATTTGTCCACGTTCTATATAGACATTCTCAACAGAGTGTTGATAACATAGAAAGCACCAATGAAAATCGGCATGTTATTAAAGAATATCATTTTTATATAAGTGATGATCGAGCACACGATACACATTATGTACAACATTGTTTTGATAAATTTTATGATTCATTGAAAGAATGTGGGATCAGATTCGATCGACATTAGATATGGTCAGATGGATTTGCGGATCAGTTCAAATATTCATGATAATTCTATTGGTTGTGTCGTCTTCACAAGAAATCAAACATTACACATTGTTGGAATTTCTTTGAGACTGGTCATGGAAAAGGAGAGCACGACGGTGTAGGGGCATATGTAAAATGAGCACTTTGAAGGTATCAGATGAACCCCCGTGCCAATCAATTTGAATCCGTTGATCAAGTTTTTGAATGGTGCAAACTAGCACTAAGCCATGAAAATAATCCATCAAGGGATGTGTGCATGTGTGTGTATATATATGTTACACATGTACACATGATATTTTTATTCACATGTTCAAATTTACATGATCTTCAATCATGTTCCTGATAGATTTCAAGTTAACAAGTTCTTGTCTTGTGCAGGTTGTTTTGGTATGTTGGAAACCAAGATGTAAATAGATCAATCCCATATGAGGCTAGTACAATACATGGAACATGAAAAGTGCATTCAGTTAAAACAAAACACTATCAAAATGTGTTTGCATTTGATAGAAGAAATGAATGTTGTTTTTGTTCAGTTTGCATAGAGGACACAGAATCCATAGAGATTTGCGAAAATGAAAATGTGAAATATGTTAAAGCTTGGAGACATACCAAACTTAATATAAAAGGGAAAATGCCACTTGCAAGCTCAAAGGAGATGGAATCAAATGAAACTATAGTGTCAAATGATGGGAATAGAGTTTTCGATCTTGTTAGAGAAGGTAATTTATGTTTCAATTGTTTGAAAATATATTTGTTAAATATTTAAACAACTTGTATATGTACTTGTAATTTGGATATATAAAATTTATATATAGTAAATTATTTTAATGGCACATGCATGTGTGCTAATCTAATGAGAATTTCTTGTTGGAACATATTGAATTATTTGCAGGAGACGTCTTTGTCGTGATTGCACATGTAGACAACACTAAAAACATGAAATATTATTTGATGTGATGCACAGAAGGAAATATGAGGTTATTAGAATATTTTGATGATAACGGTTTTATATATGAAAGTGGATCCATCATATTGAAAGGCTATTTTTTTCAAGAAACCCATCAAACTGATAGTATGTTCACTTTCAAGACTATCAATCAGATGTCATAAGTTGTCAATATAGTCATTTGGTATGTGCAACACGCATAAATTTAATAGAGGTTCAATCAAGGAAAAAAACAAAAGTCAGAAAATGAAAAATGTCAAAAGTCGATCATGAACAAATAATTGAAGATGGCATACCATTACAATTTCTTTAAACAAGTGACATACATTCCATAGTTTTTTATTTTACATTGAAAGTACATGTATTTATGGACATCTAGGATTCTGGAATCATCTTATTTAGTTTACTTTCGTGGTCCATTCAAATAAGGAACTATATTTTTTATGAATTATAACTTACCAAGCTTTATTTACAATGTTGTTCATAAAACTAGATCTAAATTGGTCAATTCAAAATTATTAAATATTTGGGTCCTCATATGTCCTCTGAACCACTTAAGGGATGAGATAACATGCTCTGTATTTTCTATTCATGCCCCGAGTTTGATCTTGTTTGGTTTTTAATACCATGTTCATTCAATTAAGGTGAGTTTTAATGAAATGTTTGTCATGTACTTATTTATTAAACACAATTTCACACATATAACTAGATCTCAATTATAATTTATGTCCGCGTTTAAAGGGTTTAAAGGGTCTCATATATTTCAAAATATGAGGTTGCAAAAGTTGCAAAGAAGTTGCAAAAGCCTATAAAGTCACTAACATAGCCATGAGGGGAAGTTCAGAGCAAACCAACAGTTTCCTGAAGTCTTGTAGTAATGATGATAGCAAGGCTTATTATTATTCAAGTCCAGGTTTATTGGAAGAGATAAAGAATCAATTCGTTTATTTGTCTTTATCTGTGTTGATCACTCATTTGCAATCCATTCCAATCAAATAATACTTCCACTTCTCACTTAAGTTTTTCCATGTGAATGAGATTCTTTGAATTAATGGAATGTTGAGTGGATAAAAAAATATCTTATTATCATTGAGATACTTTAAAGTATTGGAATATGTTTTATTTGATATTAATTTTATCATTTACCTTGTAAAAGAGATACTTTAAAGTAGTGGAATAAGTTAAGTTTTATTTGATAGTAATTTTAGTAATTTAATGCTTTATTTTTTATGGTTTTTTTTTTAAATTAGATTAATTAAATAATTAATTTTTCATATGATATCTAGAAGATTTTTTTTTATGACATGGAATATTATATTGTAATTAAATCCCTTTAAAATCAATTTAAAAGTATGATGACTCTTGTGAAAAAAAAAATATGTTTTTGATACATTTTAAATGTCACATGGAATTTGGAATATTTCATATCCTACTCAATTATAAACTTTTACATAATTTTAATGAATATTTATTTAAAAATGAAAGATAACCATGAAGTATAATCCTTACTTACAACAATTCAAAGTATCAATCACTTATAAACTGACTAGATATAAAATGAAGCAATTGATCATCATTGTCATTATCCCACCACATGATAGAGAGAACATCATAAGGGTGTTGTAGATATTGTATTAAATACAATACAATCATTATGATCTACACAATGCATAGCCCATAAATATGTTGCATATGCAATATTGAGAAGCATTTTCAAAAACTTGTGTAAGAAGAAATAGATTATTTCAAAACATTCTAAAATTTGAAAATGAAGTTTCCTAATAGTTTTGGTGAGCTATTTTTTATGTCCATATCTCAACTTAACATGTTTGTTAAGTGAGAAATAAGTGATAAATTAATATTTAGAAGTTGGAGGATCTAAAATAACTTACCGTGTTATATAGCTTAAACTATTGCACCAGAAGTACTATAAAATCATAAAAAAAAACACACAATTGACTTGTATAACATTAAAAAATTAAAAAATAAAATAAATATACTCATACAAGTGTTAAAAGAATATACTTCTTCCTACTTACTTCCAAGAGGGAGATTTGCTATGGGTATATGAAGTGGCTTCGGAGGTTGAAAGATAAAAATTTGGTGAGGATTAGAAACAAAAAGTTGTATGCTTCATATCCTTTGTATATAAAAAAAATACCTTTTTGAAATATAAAATATATATAAAATAGAACATAAAGTTATCACGTCCAATGAGTGAATGAGGTATGCTTTTCTTAGTTGTTTCCGATCCTTGGCTATTTTTTTTTATCTTTGAACATCCAAAACCACCTTAGATATGACCCAAGCAAGTCCCTCTTGGAAGTAAGTAGTAAGTAAGATGAATTATTTTTCTTTAGAATTGAAGCATTTGTATGACTATATTATTTTAACACTTCTATGAGCTAGTTTCAGTGAAATAATGAAGACCTCTTAGAACTATCTTCAAACAAAAGGGATATATATCCATTGGTTCAAAAACCAATTGAAATTGCATGTGAATAATTATTTTCTCCCCAAACCATCTTCCATATTCATGGAAGGTGTGTTGTCATTATAGGTGAAAAAAATACAAGATGTAGAGAAACATGTACCTTAGGAGAGTCCATTAAAATAGACTGCTAGGGATTATCTAAATCTGTTGATAGAATATTATCTTAAACCAACATTACCAAATATTCATGATATTTATGTGTTTGGATATGACACTAAATTGGGTGATATAGTATGATTACATAGCTTAATTTAATATATGTCCATTTAATTAAAAAAAAAAAAACATATGAAACATGGCACATAGCTTAACCAATATTTGGCACAATGTATTTCATTATAGTTAATTTTGGAAGTTGTTGAATATATATAAAGAGTAGTATTGTGTAAGATGAAAGTTATGTTGTATATTGAAAGACCACTATTTTCATAGTGTTGTTGTCTTTGTAGCTAGTTTACCTCCTTTGCAAATTCTTTTTTACCATTTTATGCATGCATGATTTATTTTCTAGAGACAAATTCTTTTCCATTTTTGCTACAAAATTAGCAGTACTTTTATACTGAAAATTGAAAGTGGTCTCAATGCAAGCCACAAAAGGTAGTTGGTAAGGTGCATTGATTAATGAATTAAGTATAGACAAATCCTCATGGTCTTGTCACCCTTCAAACATTGTTTGTAAAATGAGTGATATAGTTTCATCTTTGGATAATTTAATATGATATTTCAATATAGAGTAGTTGGTAAGGTGCATTGATTAATGAAGTAAGTATAGACAAATCTTCATGGTCTTGCCACCCTTCAAAGATGTTTGTAAAATGAGTGATATAGTTGCACATGATATATGATATTTCAAAATTAAACCCTTTAATTTATATTGAAATAAATCATTTTTAATTTCAGCACAATATCATTGAACATAAATTGCCCTTTCACCGTCATAAACAATATAAACCATTTAGAAAAATCAAATATCAAACAACAAATTACTATTTTGAGTTCA
>ML806957.1:72589-91078 GCA_009831015.1 Picea engelmannii | reverse complement strand
CTTGTAGTAACAACAACCATCTAGTTACTCTAGCATTTGTAATAGGTTTATTCATTAGAAATCCAATAGCTGAGTGGTCAGTGTGCACAAAAACTTTGTATCCTATTATATAGTGTCTAAACTTGTTGATGGCATGTACTACTAATAAAAATTATTTCTCTGTGACAGTATAGTTTGCTTCAGCAGGTGAGAGGTTCTTACTAACGAAGTATATAGCATAAGGAATATGCCCTTCCCTTTGTCCTAATATAGATCCCAAAGCGGTATATGAGGCATCTGTATAGATATGGAAAGGAAGAGACCAGTTTGGACCTCTCAAAGCAGGGGCACTTGAAAGTTTTGTTTTTAAGATTTCAAAGGAGATTTGGCATTGCTCATCCCAACAGAATTCAACATGTTTCATTAATAGTTTGAAAAGGGGGTCAACAAGGTTTGTAAAATTTTGAATAAACCTCCTATAGTAGTCGGCATGCCCTAAGAAACTTATGATTTCCTTTTGTGAGCTAGGGATCTTAATTTGGGAAATAATGTCGATTTTGGTAGGGTCCACTCGTATTCCTATACCGGAGATGTGGTGATCTAGAAAAATTCCTTCAGTAAGCAGCATTCTCGATTTTTCGTGACTGAGTGAGAGGTTGGTCTCTTTACATCTAACCAATACCTTCTTCAAATTATCCAACGCCTGTTGGAAATCATCCCCATATACCGTGAAGTCATCCATGTAGACTTCCACACAATCATTGGTCAAATCAGAGAAAATAGCCAAGACATCCCTCTGAAAGGTAGCAGGGGTATTACATAACCCAAAGGGGAGAACCCTATAGGCATAGTTTCCCCAAGGAGAGGTGAATGTGGTCTTATCCTGGTCTTCTGGTGAAATTTGTATTTGGTTGTAACCACTAAACCCATCCAGGAAAGAAAAGTACCTCTTCCCAGATAAAGTGTCCAAGACCTGATCTATGAAAGGTAAAGGGAAGTAGCCCCTATAGGTGGCCTTGTTTAGTTCTCGAAATTCCACACAAATCTTCCATTTCCCTTTTTTCTTTGGTACAATAACTAATGGGGAGACCCATTTTCTATCTGATATAGGGTAAATGAAATTGGCTTGTAGGATTTTTTGGAGTTCTTCCTTTACTATATCTTTCAAGGTTGGGTTCATTCTTCTCTGGGACTGCCTGACAGGTCTGATCTGATCGTTAGTGTAAATATGATGTATATAGGTATCTGGGTGGATCCCTTTCATGTCATAGTAATCCCATGAAAACACATCAGATTTCTCTTGAATCATTTGTACCAGCTTTTGTTGTTGATCTGTTTCTAGGATGGCATTGATATATAAGGACTTTCCAGGACTGATTTGAACATCTTGGACAGTATATTCCTTCCCTTCCTCTACTTGTGAAAGAGTGGTTATTGTAGAAGTGGAAGGGTGACAAGTTTCTTGAAATTCAGGGCTAAAGATGTGTGTGTAGTTAGGGAAAGATTTGGGATAGTCAATGCATGCTGAAGCAACCAAGAATAGACTTACGATTTGTTCTTCAGAGTGTTCTTGTACTCCTTTTACTTGTTCAAGTGTCAACAAGGGATTAATACATTCCTCCTCCCCATAAGGATTATCCAACCAAAGAGGAACTTCAATGGCTAGTTGGGTGGGGGGAAAAAGGATAAGTTTCTGACTTTGAGTGCTATTGGAATATTTCATTTCTCTAGATTGACTACTGACGAATGCATCAGCAGTGGCCAACCAAGGTCAGTTGAGTACCACTGGGTGTCCTGGTTTGGGGGATTTGGGATGGATTACTAAGAAATCCACAGGGTATTCCCAAGAGGCCAATGTCATTGTTATCATCTAAACTTCATGTTGGGGTGATGACTAATTTATCTGCAAGCTCTAGCAAAGTTTGTGTAGGTCTTAAGTGATCTAGTTGCAGTGTTTTCATAGAGTTTAATAACATCACATTTATTGTTTCCCCTAGATCAATCAATGTGTTAGGCAAGGAAACACCATTGATTTCTATGGTTACCACTGGGTTCCCTGGATCACTATACTTGAAAGGCATTTCTGTTATAAATTCGGATAACTGCCCTACCACCCGCATGACAGGAGGTTCCTTCCTCTTTCTCCGTGGCTTTTTAATGCAAAGGTCCCTTACAATTTTAACATAGATAGGTATGTCTTTAATGGCCTGTAGTAGTGGGATATTTACACATATATTTCAAAGTTCAGTCTCTAGATTATGTTCTAGAGGTTCCTCAATTTTCTTTACAAGCATCCTTTCTGGGTAAGGGGGATTCATTTCATGAGGTGTTTCTACTACAAGGGAGTTGGAAGAAGGAATTTCTTGTGGTACTGGAGTGTTTCTTTCTTCATTCAATGGATCAGTCATCTATTCTTCTCTTCGAACCATTTGGACATCTATTTGTTCTTATTGGTTTGTGTGATTGTGCACTTGTTCTTCTTGAATGACCATAGTGGGATTTGTTTTGTTTATAATCCTTCTTGATATTAATTCAATTCCATTAAACAGAGCTGGCATTATTACATATGTAGGAAAGGTTTGTACTTCAACATTTTGTATAGGTTGTGTCGGTCTGTTATTTGGGTTAGGGATAGGTTGTGCAGGAATAGGGGTAGGCCGAGGAGGGTTTTGGATCGGTGCAGCTTGCATTGGTTGCTGCATATTTGGATTCATGGGTAGTGCAAGTGGTTGTTGTAGTTGTGGGGGTGGAAGAAGAGCAGGGGGGTTAAATCCTGGGAGAAACTGTGAATTATTTGAAGGATATTGTGGATAGGTGGGAAAATTTGTTGGTTGAAAGGGGACATTTCCATATACAGGTCCTCTCCACCCCTGTTGCCAAGGTTGGGCTTGTGTCGACCACTGAGGATAAGACATAGGGGGTACCCATTGCTATTGGGGGTATTATGTAATTGGGTCAGCAAACATGCTGGGGTTTTGTTGTCTCCATGGTCTCCTAGGGGGGTAGGATGTCTCGGGTTCTCCTCCTCCCTTGAATATGGCCTTGAGTCCGAGAAGAGAAGGGAATTTGTTAGTAGGATGGTCCTCTGTGCAAAGACCACAAATTTCAATAACATTGAGGGGGCATTCCTTTTTAGGGTGTTTCCTCCTACACTAATGAGATCTAGTTGGGAATTGATGGTGTTTAGGATATCTGTTTTAAAATTTTCCAGTCGATTTCCTAGTTCAATCCTTGTGACACCTCTGGATGTGGGTTTAACAATTATGTTGGTAGGGTCCCTTATACTTTTCCCCGTTTTAGCTTGACTGTGAGAATATCTTTTACAATACTCTGTTATGTCTGCAAATGGATTTTGGTATACGTCCCAGAACTCATGAGGTTTAACACTTCAATGCAATCATCCCTCACACCCTTTAGAAAGACGTTCCTAATTGTAGTTGCATCTAAGGAAAACTGCTTAGTCTTTTGGTAATTGTATAAGAACCTCTCTAGGTAGTCTTCTAAGCTTTCTTCTTCTGATTGCTGCATTTTGAATATATCATTCCTAGCGTCCCTAGGTCTGCAGTAATCTTGGTATTTCTGGAGGAAGGTCTCCTTCATACCATCCCAAGACAAAATTGTGTGTTCCCCTAAGCTCATGAACCACCGCAGTGCCGAATCTTTTAGTGTGGCTAGGAAAAGTTTTAAGAGCATTATCTGTGTAGTTATAGCTCCTACACAATATGTCAAATTCAAATAAAAATGATTCAGGGTCTTCTATCGACATACCTCAGAAATGTGGAAGTGAAGATAATGGAATGTTCTTCATAGCAACGTCTTTAGCAATATCTAGTGTGGGGAATCCAAATGTCTTTTTTTCATTGGCTATGTTTCCCTTTTCTTATGCCATGTTTCTAAGCAATCTGTAGGGAGGTGGTGAATTTTCTCCACTGAGTGATGGTTCCACCACCGGTTTACCTGGTATCTTTGGCTATTCCAAGGTTTTGTGTGGCCTCCCAAAAGTAGATGCAGCCTCTTCTATTACCACCTCTGCTTCTTTTCCAGTTTCTCCTCTAGATGGGATCACCAGTGATTCCTCCCTTTCTTGATGTCTCATGTATTTAATATGAACAGTGGCTTTAGATCTAGTGCATTTTGTTGTTGTTGCAATTATTTCCTTTGAGCTCTCTCCTCTGAGAAATTTTCCTGCACGAGTTTTCGATGAATTAGTATAAGGGGGGGTTATCTTTGTTGTTTTCTTTTCTAGTTTTTCTGAGATTTTAGGAGAAATAAATCTACCTTTATTATCCCTGTACCTACTCATAAAAAATAAAATAAAAATGAAAACACAGATTCCTAATTGGAGGTAGGAGGACAACCTAACTTTGGAGCAACCCCACCAAAGTGGATGTGCATGTTCTTACCTTTCATCTTATTGTTTTCTCTCCGCCCTCAGATTATCCTCAAATCCAATCTAATACTTCATCAAACAAATAAAAATATGCTACCTGTTACCATTTACAAATCCTTGGCAATGGCACCAAAATGTTGTTGCGTAAATATGTTCAATGTATATCTCACACTCATTTAAATGTCAATCCGGGATTCGTAATCGAAAGAGTCTTTAAATTATATGTGTTGAGAACAAGTAACCTACCTAAGTCTGTTGCATATAGGAAATAATTAATAACATAAAAATCATGTTTCTAAGATTTCTAAATACTTCAAAGTATTCTCTGAACCTAGAAGAGAAAACTGATAATGAAACTTAAACAAACAGTCAATCAAAGAGATATTGTCCTAGAGAAACAAATTTGTTCATTCCAGGGGATTGAATTGAAAACATGGACTTTAAGAAGCTTGTCTCCTGTAGCAATTAAAACAATCAATTCCAACCATTCTCAAAACAAAAGCCAACTTCAACCTCATGTAATTCAATCAAACCAGCACAAGGGAAGTTTAGTATAACTGAAAGACTTTATTACAGAGCATGAAGATGAAATATAAAGTCTCCTAGTCCCTTGTGATACTAGGTCTACTACAGTCATAAAATCAAAATATCAGTCCCACACTCCAAATTATGAGATAGCTACCTTCAACATCTGAGAATGAAATGTTTATTCGATCTAACACTTCCTTATTCACACCAATCCAAAATGATTAACTCAATGCTCAATCCTGAAAATGAAGTAAATATCAATCACACACACACTGTTGAAAACTATCCACACAAACACATCAAAAGTATACAAGGAGGTTTACCTTAGTTGGGGCGGTGGGCCCTTTCTGAACCAACAAGGAACCTCTTAAGGAAGTAACAGACTAAAACTTTTCACTCACATCCAAGAATTGACATAAAAGATCTTCTGTATTAATTCAGCTGGTAAATTGGATCAATAGTATTTTACTTCATACATGACAATGATAAGTATTGTCTGGTTCATACAGTATACTTTTTACATTTGATATTATCCCTAGCTATCCTCTATACAACATTCCTTATATAAGGTAAGTTGATACTATCAATATCTATGGATAAACATTAAACAGTTTGAGAGATTTCACATTTAAGATTTACATCGAATTTTTAGGAATCGACTCCATCATCATGACATGAAGTGCATGAGCAATGGAGTCTCTTGTGTAACATCCCTCTCGTTTAGTTACGACAACAAGCCTCTCATAACAATGCAAAAAAAAAAAATTGATGTGTGTGTGTGTAGAAGGGTAATAAAGATATTATATTCTACGTTGCAACACGATGATGAACATGACGCGTGCAACTCACGCAACAACAACATAACAACCTAAAGCACATCAAGCCTCTGGAAGAAATGAACAACAATCAACCGATGAAAAATAAGAATGACTACCCACCCGTCCTACCCTGCAATGGTTAGGACCTCCAGGACACATAAGCAACGCTCAAACCCAGGTTCCCATCGATTTTGACCATTTAAGGTCTCAAGGATGGCGACTTTTATGAGGAACAAGGAGTTTTCTACATCCCGCCCGACACAAGCAAACCAAGTCTACTAAGCTAAGGACAATCATCCTAACAACCCCACGGACCCAAAACAATTACACAAGTAACTAGAATCTCTTACAGTGAACAAACCAAGCACATTAAATGTTTACAAAACCAAGTATGAACATTAATTAGAAAGAACATCAACACCCTCAACGGGAAGCACAAGCTAAAAACAACTTCGCCAATATCCCGATCAATCGTCGAGTCAAGCTAGTCAATAGTTGCTGCCTGTTTTAATCATCTATTACGAGCCCAAATTAGCATGTCTAAAATGCAGAATATCATTAAGGTACAATCTAAATTAGCCTTAAAAAAATTCATTTGCACAATACTTCTCCACTAAATATGCAAATCCAAGCATAAGTCCTAATACATTCTACAATACAAAAATGAAGGGCGTAACGTTGCTTGATCGCCTACTCCGATTGACGTCCCGCATGCTCCGTGCAACTCTCGCTTGCCGCCCATCGAGACTTCACCGATACCTCCCGGCCAATGCTAGGGGTACTCTTCTTCCCCCTTAGCCCCCCGAGCCACAAAGGGGCCACACACCCTATCCATAGATTTCAACTAGCTCCCAACTCGCCTCGCAAGGCCGAGCTACCACTCATCTCCGAGCTGGGTATCCCAACTCCCACAAGTAAATCAGTCAAGTAGATATTTATGTAGCGTAACGTTACGCAAATAGAAGATCCCCCCATCATCCTTCCCCTTCCTTCATTATATAGAGTTTCGATCTTCCTTTCTTTCCTAAAATCTCATTTAATTAAAGTTTTAAAAATAAATTCCTAAAAATTCTTCACCGTACAAGTGTCACCCATCCCCTTCATTCCTCCATTATTTAAATTCTTTAATTAATTAACTATCTTATTTCCCTCACCCACCTAGAGTCACTCCTAGAATCACTCCTAGGTGTCCCCAAATTCCCTTACAGGTTTTAAAGGCTTTCCCTACTATGAAATTGCTAATTCAGTTTAAAATTAGAAAGCACTTAAATGGTAGATTATTTACTAAGTTGACTTTCCGCTTTTTCCCTTAAGTTACCCCTTTCCCTAGTTTCCTAAAAAAAAAATATTTTGTTTTTCCTCTTCCCCCTTTTTAATTAGAACTCAAAAAGGCAGGTGTGGAATTTAACCCCTTTTCCCTTTTATCATTTAATTAGTATATTTTAAATTATCAAAAAGATAAAACAATTAATTTCCCTTTTTACATTTTATATCAACAGATTTTTTTTAATGAATAAATTAAATTTCTTACTCCCTTCATGTTAGAAGATTTAACGAAGTTAATAATTATTATTTAAAGTGTTTTTACTTTAATTATTATTATTTTATTTTACAAAATTTTACCCCTAGCATAATTTAGACTTAGAACTTAAATTTTGTACTCGGCGACATTTAATTAGGGAAATTGTTTTAAAAATACTTAACTCAATATTCATCCTAAGGCCATCTAGGTTCATTCCTCTATCATCAACAACGCGACGTGCCCTTCGGGATGCACCAAGTGCTCCAAAGGTGCCACTCACCTCATTTGTTCCTTTGCGCGATGTGCCCTTCAGGACGCACTATGTGCTCCAAGGGTGCCACTCGCCTCTTGACTGACTTGGTACACATCAATAACCCCTGGAGTCAACACTCTGCCAGGTGAACTTGTGGGAGACTAAGGGCTTCTAAGGAATAAGGCCCCCGCCTTATTGCGCGCCCCTTAGAATCATCGTGAGTAACTGTCGCAGTCTACCCTCATGGCATCGTGGGTCCTCTCGAACTAGGTAATCGTTAACCTACAGTTCGATCCATAGTAGGAGTGCTAGTAGGTTGTGGCAAGGATGTTGTCCACACCTCTCCCTCAACATCTATGGTAGTTGTGCGTGACCCCTTTACTCCATATGTGAGTCTGGTCGGCAAGCTATCATCAGCCTGCATCATCAACAAATCATGTTAGAACATATCCATATCATATCATCCAGTCAGATGCACTAATATCACAATAAAACAATCAAACCCCAATGGCACACTCCCTGACTCGATCTGGATTCCAAGGGGTTTCATCGATGCCTCTGCATCCTCGAGGTCCAAAACCCTGCACACTCAGTAAAACCGAGTCAATAGCACCTGTCTACGTTAATGTAGTAAAACAACATGTCATCAACCCATAACGCCTCATAATCAAAATCAAAAGTTTTAATAGCATAATAATCTGGATCACTTGCAAGCAAGTGTCCTCAAAGAATAAGTTCGCTCAGTGTGCCAGAGCGGGATGTTACATACACCCCCTCTTGGTCTAAACTTCGTCCTGAAGTTTCACAGTATATATGTCGAAATAAAGTGTATCATAGTATCATATGTTTCTCTATCAAACAAAAATGGAAATTGTTGGCGCATATCATATGCGTCCTCCCAGGTCGTCGAGTGCAGACTATAATTTTCCCACTGGACCTTGACCTGCTCTATCATTCGACGTCGTAGTTGTCGATCGCGATGATCCAAGATGCGGACCGGCTCAGCCGTAAGTGCTCCCTCATCCGATACCTGCAAGGAACTCATGTCAATAACATGTGTAGGATCACTAATATAATGTCTCAAAACAGATACATGAAAAACATCATGCATACGCCTCAAAGAATCAGGCAAGGCTAGTCGATAGGCCACATGCCCCTTTCTCTCCACAATCTCGAAAGGTCCCACGAACCTAGGATATATTTTATCTCCCTTCCCAAACTTGATCAAACTCTTATGTGGATTAACCCGCAAGAAGACTCGATCGCCGACCTCGTAACTACGGTCGACACGGTGTGCATCGGCATAACTCTTCTGTCGATCCTACGCTTCTTTAATCCTTTGTCTTATTTTTTTCATTTTCTCTTCCATTTCTTGGATTGCTTCTGGTCCTACCAGGACCCTATCCTCAAGTCGATCCCAATTCAAAGGCGTCTAACACGGTCGTCCGTAAAGAAACTTGAAAGGCGCCATCTTAATGGTGCTCTGGTAACTGTTGTTGTAAGCAAACTCCACTAGTGGCAAGAATTCTTCCCAACACTTTTGTTGGTCCATCACATACATGCACAACATGTCCTCCAAGGTTTGGTTCGTTCGTTCGGTCTGCTCGTCGGACTCCGGGTGATACGCCATACTAAATTTAACTTGGGTTCCCAAGGCCTCTTTGAAACTCATCCAAAATCGTCCAATAAACATCGATCCTCGATCGGATATAATCCTCTTAGGCACGCCATGCAGCCTCACAATCTCACTGATGAAAACTCTAGCTATGTCAGGTGCCTGATACATCGTACACACAGGAATAAAGTGATCACTATTCATCAGAGTGTCTACTACTACAAAAATCGAGTCATGTCTCCTTGCCATCAGTGGAAAACCAACAATAAAATCCATCGAAATAACCTCCCATTTTGATTCCGAAATAGCGTGTGGTTGTAGTAATCCTATTGGGTGTCTATGTTCAGCCTTTACCTGCTGGCATTCTAGACATCTAGCCACATAGTTGACTATGTCGGCCTTCATTCCCTTCCAGAAGAATAAGGTTTTAAGGTCGGCCCTCATCTTCGTGACTCTCGGGTGAGCCATGTAAACTGCTCTATGAGCCTCGCTCAGGATCAACATCCTCAACTCGTCATTCGGCGGTACGTAGATCCAATTTTTAAATCTCAATAAACCATCGCTATCAAACGAAAATCCCTCAAATCGTGGTACCATCATTGTGTTTTGTCCGATAAAACCCTTGACCTCTTTGTACCAGTCATCGTCACACTGTAAAGTTAGAATCTTTTCATGTAGATTCATCTGAAGATCCAACACCGAAAAGATGCACGGTCTTCGACTCAATGCATCTGCCACTCAGTTCATTGTTCCTTTTATGTAAGTAATATCGAAGTCGTACTCGCTAAGCAATTCCGACCAACATCGTTGTCGCACGTTCAGGTTGCTTTGCGTAAAGATGTGTTGTAGTCCAAAATGGTCAGTCTTTAGTTCAAATTTTCGTCCAACAAGGTAGTGTCTCCAAACCTTCAAGGCATAAATGATGGCTAACAACTCCAAATCGTGCATCGTGTAGTTCTCCTCATGCCTTCTCAGTTTCCTCAAAATGTAATCAATCATTCGTCCGTCTTGCATCAAGATTCTGCCTAAGCCTTCCTTGGATCTGTCAGTGCATACCAACAAGTCCATGTCCATGTCAGGGACCTTTAGTATCGGTGTTATTGTCAACAATTACTTGAGCCTCTGAAATGATTCCGCGCATTTCTCGGTCCAAACAAACTTCCTGTTCTTCTTTTGCAACTCCATGATCGGATTTGCTATCTTCAAAAATCTCTCGACGAACCGTCGATAGTATCCTGCCAAACCCATGAAGCTACACACTTCTGGGACATTTGTCGGTGCAGGCCATTCCATGATAGCCTCGACCTTTGCTGGATCCACGGTGATTCCTTCGCCAGAGTTGACATGCCCTAAGTAGTGAATCTTTGATTGATAAAATGAGCATTTGGACAACTTCCCATATAATTTTTTCTCTCGCAGACACTGTAGTACCAAGCACAAGTGCTCGTCATGCTCCTCCGTCGTCCGAGAGTAGATCAAAATATCGTCAATGAATACTTGGGCGAACTTGTCCAAGTACTCGCAGAACACCCCGTTCATCAAACTCATAAATACCCCTGGGGCATTTGTCAGTCCAAACGGTAAAATAGTAAACTTGTAATGTCCAAACCTTGTCTTAAAGGCGGTCTTAGGGATGTCATCTTCCTTAATCCGTAACTGGTGGTATCCTGATCACAAGAAGATCTTCGAGAACACCGTTGCGCCCTTCATTTGATCGAACAGATCATCGATTCTTAGCAACGGATATTGATTCTTGATCGTGGCCTTGTTCAATTGACGGTAGTCAATGCAGAGCCTCCACGATCCATCCTTCTTTCGTATGAAAATAGCAAGTGCACCCCACGTTGACACGCTTGGACGTATCAGTCCCAGGTCCAACAACTCCTTCAGTTGCATTTTCAACTCTTGTAACTCCAGGGTCGACATTTGGTAAGGCGTTCTTGCTATCAGTTCAGTCCCTGGTTTTAGGTCTATGTAAACTCCAATTCCCTCTCTGGCGGCATCCTAGGTAACTCCTCTGGAAACACATATGTAAACTCTCTCACCACCGGAAGGTGTTCTAGACCTTCTGCTACTCCCTTCTCATTTAACACAAGGATAACATAAAGATTGCACCCCTTGCGCATGCTCTTCCGAATTTTCAAGGAAGAGATGAACCTCAGGGAAACTCCCTGGTTCCGGCCTACAATCACACGTCTATGTCCCTCATCATCGACCAATCTCAATCATTTTGTCTTACAGTTGAGTATCGCCTCATGTGATTCCAACCAGTCCATACCAATCACAACATCATAAGATCCTAAGATCGTGACGTACAGGTTGGCCCTGGTGACAAACTCTCCCAGGTTAAGGACACAGCCCGTAACCTTTCCTCCAACCTTTTGTTTGGCTCCCGAAGCCATCTCTACGAAGCTAAAATCGTCATGTTCGACTTCCTTTACCTTAATCCTTTTTAGCACTGCACTAGAAATGAAACTCTTGGTAGCACCGGGATCTATCAAAATACTAAGGGTCTTGTCAGCGACGGTACCTGTCTTCTCAAGCACAATTGACCGATGCTCTGCCTGGCAGTTATTCACTGTTGCATGAATCCGATGGGCCTTTACCATATCTCCCACGGTAGTGGGTCCGGATAATTCGGATGCTCTAGTCCTCTCCACAGGGAAGTCGTGATGGTAGTGTGGCTCCCCACACATCCAACACCCCTTCTTTGGCCCAGTAGTTATGGTACCCGAAGTAGAAGATGACGGCCCACCGGCCTGTAACCCTAGTCTGTTCTGCTGAACATGCCTAAACTGTTGCTACTGCGGGCGACGTTGCTACTGATGTTGTGGTCCCAAAGGAGGTGTCCGCTCCTGAGGCATCAGTCGCCGAGGTGTAGTGAAAGTGGATCCCCTCCTGAAGCCATGATATCATGGTTGGTGTCTGATGTTGTTGTGCCCCAGATGACACCTTCCCTGTTGGTCTCGCTAGAGTCCTGATCTGAACCCTGCTAATAAGATCCTCCTCTGCTATGAGGGCCTTCTAGATGGCATCATGCAAGGTTTGAGGCATCAAAATCCTAACCTTTGCATGTAGGCTATCGTTAAGGCCAAACACGAACCTGTTGACCTTAAGTTTTTCAGTGTTAAGGTGCAGAGCATACCGGAGCAGCTCCATAAAATGGGCCTTTTACTCGGGCACCGTATGGCCGCCCTGTCATAGGGCGTTGAACTCATTGAGTTGACACTCAATGAATTCCTCTGAAAGGTACCTCTCTCAGAACCGTTCCTCGAACAGTTCCCATGACACGTCTTCAACGGCCATGTTCAGCTACGGTAGGAGCGTCTTCCACCATAGAAGAGCGCTCCCCTTCAGTTGAAAGACCTCCATGCGGACCTTCATGTTGGAGGTATAATCACAAAGTGCAAAGCACATTGCCATGTTCTCCAACCATGCCTCGGCGGCTGCGCCATCGGGGACACCAAAGAACTCGGGAAATTTGACCTTCTCGAGTTCACGGTGAATGCTACCAGTATCGACTGGAGCGTACAGTGGAACCTCAGCAATTGTCGGTGCCCTGGCCTCATCTCTGTCCAAACAGCTGATCACTGCCTCGAACATGTGTTGAAAAGATCTCATCATTTCAACTACATCACCAAATGCTATCTGCTCATGTCCGAGAACCTGCTCATCTCCCTGGGGGTTAGACCCCTCAGGTGTGGATGCTACTGGAAGCATCGCGCCTCCTCCCCTAGCACCCCGTCGTCTTCCTCCACGACGTCCTCTAACCATGATTACCTACACGAACACAAGTCAACTAAATTAGTAACATTATAATCAAATCATACCAACGAAAGTTGTAGTGATCCCAAGTCACGGGTCGAACCATCTCTGATACCATATGTAACATCCCTCCCATTTAGTTACAACGCAAGCCTCTCATAACAATGCAAAAAAAATAAAATTGGGTGTGTGTGTAGAAGGGTAATAAAGATATTATACTCTATGTCGCAACACGACGACGAACATGATGCGTGCAACTCACGCGACAACAACATAACGACCTAAAGCACATCAAGCCTCTGGAAGCAATGAACGACAATCAATCGACAAAAAATAAGAATGACTACCAGCCCGTCCTACCCTGCAATGGTTAGGACCTCCAAGACACATAAGCAAAGCTCAAGCCTAGGTTCCCATCGATTTTGACCATTTAAGGTCTCAAGGTCGGAGACTGTTCTAAGGAACAAGGAGGTGTCTACATCCCGCCCGACACAAGCAGACCAAGCCTACTAATCTAAGGACAATCATCCTAACAACCCCACGCACCCAAAACAATTACACAAGTAACTAAAATCTCTTACAATGAACAAGCCAAGCACATTAAATGTTTATAAGACCAAGTACGAACATTAATTAGAAAGAACATCAACACCCTCAACGGGAAGCACAAGCTAAAAATGACTTAGCCAATATCCTGATCAATCGTCGAGTCAAGCTAGTCAATAGTTACTGTATGTTTTAATCATCTATTACGAGCCCAACTTAGCATGTCTAAAATGCAGAATATCATTAAGGTACAATCTAAATTAGCCTTAAAATAAATTCATTTGTGCAATTCTAAATTACAAGTGTCAACAGAGTACCATCTAAATCAACATTTAAAGGAAATTACTAAGGAAGTCCAAATCTTCGACTGGATTAATAATTAAAAATATAATTAATCATTAACTAAAATCTAACTAGCCTATCTAAATTATAAACTAGCCATTCATTATAAACTTGCAATATTTTTAATTAGAAATGAACGAAGCATGTACCCAACACCACATAAAGATGATAAATGCAGGTTATAAAAATAAAGAAATTGTACTTGCAATATTTTTAAATAGAAATCATTACATCAGATGTCCATCAATATAAACTCACCTACCAGCGATAACCATTACATCAATTGTCCAACAATAAATAAAAATAAAACTGTCGGCCATTGAATTGCAGTTATTGATTAAGAATATAAGTGGTTGTTGTCAGAGTGTCATTCAATGCAAAATCGAAGGCTGTTATGCAGTTAAAGGAATTCATATCTACTCTATTCAATGCAAATTAATTTTTATTATCAACGCTAACCAATCAATCAATATCATTGTAAAAAATAACAGAAAGTTGTCAGCACTAGGGAGCCAAATATACTCGCCATTAGGTAAAAGCAAGGAAAACGCAGTCATCAAGGGGTAACTTGATGTGCCACACATCTGCAAACATAGGCTACACTAAAGTCCAAACGAGGGTCATTAATAGCAACCCAGCTACGTTTTAAGGGAAAAATCGTGGTAAAATATGCAACACACAGTCATCAAAAATTCGTAAATGCCAGTACATTCAACTGCGTTGGCCAGAATTAAAGTCGTAGTAAAAGAAAATCGGGTAATAAGTCGTGGTAAAAAAAACCAACTCATGAAGGTGGTTGAAGCAAAATCATGGGCGTCCTTAGGAGTGGCAAAAGGAGGTCCTTTACACAGCAAAATCGTATTCTTTATAGAGGCAAAATTGTATCCTTAAAATAGGCAAATCGTATGCTTTAAACAAGCAAATCGTTGTCATCCCTGTGGGAAATTCATGGTTTTTGTTTTCAGGCAATAACAGTGAGGAGTAACACTCGCATGACAGTACAATCGTGGGCATAATTTCGGTGGTAAAAATCATGGTGTAATCGCTGGCCATTAATAGACTATCAGTCATTGTCGATATGTTATCGGTTGATCAGTTAGTAAGATCGTTGGTCAACATGCTTTCATTCTTCCATTAATAAATCACCATTCAACTTATGTTATCAATATGAGCAGGCTATTTATTAATGCATAATAAATTGGTTATCTAATATGATTTATATACTGAAATCGTTGTAAAAAGGAGATTGAAATAGTTGTCAGTTCAATACATCAATTCATTGTCTATTAAGTTCGTTGTCAACCACACTAGGCCATCCATTAACATAGATTACACCCCCAATTACACAATGAAACCACCTCCATCGGCACAATTTAAACGCTACCCATTAATTCAGTAACTACGCAAGCATTCAAGTAATTCGTTGGTGGTTACAGAGTAATTCTCACGCATTCAAGGCAAACTTTGACTGTCTTTCCAGTGTAAAAATGTGGCAATGTATAGATTTAAGACACGGTAACTTCGGGGTTAAATATGTTGGTCTACTGGTCATATTCACAGAGAAATTAACATTCGAAAATCAATCGCTGAGTTTTAACAATCAAATTTACAGAGGTTAAAATATCCAACAAGTTAAAGCATTGGGATTAACCCTTCAATAAATGCCCCGTAGTAAAAAAATTCTTAACCAACACACTCTGGCAGTCTAGAACGAAGCGTGTGTAGCTGTCAAGCACCATGCAATCGAATCAACTAGCCAAAAATTAAATAAAAAGGGTTTGTTGTGCATATTCATCCCTAAGTCAATGAAGTGCAGCCGAAGGAGAGGAAATCACCAGGAAACATACAAGATATAAAAGCCAACGCATGAATGTCCAGCAAGAAGTAAATCGAGGTAAAAATTGAGATAACAACGAGATATCAAAAAAATGTCGAGTTGAAAGAAAACTTCGCCATCAACCAAACCTTGCAGAGTTAGTTCAATGCATCAGGGCGCAAGACAACATTCAACCAAGGACAACAACAGAGTAAATGGTTAACATGTTTGTCCTTCACTCATCATCCTCGCACAGGAAAGCAGGGTGTTGATATCCATAGGTCTTTTAACGCTAAGGCGATGACCGTAGATCAGGCTCCTGGTCTACTGCTCAAGCGAGGACTGAGGAGCTAAGGATGAAAGGAAAGAAACCAATAAGGACACAACCAATCACAGCCAGGTGGTCAGGAAATGTGGGAAATGAAGGCCATGGGAGTCAACAATCATCGAGCTGGGCTAAGAAAATTCTCAGTCATCAAATTTTAAAAATAACTCAATTTACTTCTCCACTAAATACGCAAATCCAAGCATAAGTCCTAATACATTCTACCATACAAAAATGAAGAGTGTATCGTTGCTTGATCGCCCACTCCAATTGACGTCCTGCGCACTCCGTGCAACTCCCTCTCGCCGACCGTCGAGACTTCACCGGTACCTCCCAACCCATGCTAGGGGTACTCTTCTTCCCCCTTAGCCCCCCGAGCCACAAAGGGGCCACACACCCTATCCAGAGATTTCAACTAGCTCCCAACTTGCCTCGCAAGGCCGAGCTACCACTCCTCTCCGAGCTGGGTATCCCAACTCCCACAAGTAAATCAGTCAAGTAGATATTTATGCAGCGTAACGTTACACAAACAGAAGATCCCCCCATCATCATTCTCCGTCCTTCATTATATAGAGTTTCGATCTTCCTTTCTTTCCTAAAATCTCATTTAATTAAAGTTTTAAAAATAAATTCCTAAAAATTCTTCATCGTACAAGTGTCACCCATCCCCTTCATTCCTGCATTATTTAAATTCTTTAATTAATTAACTATCTTATTTCCCTCACCCACCTAGAGTCACTCCTAGAATCACTCCTAGGTGTCCCCAAATTCCGTTACAGGTTTTAAAGGCTTTCCCTATTATGAAATTCCTAATTCAGTTTAAAATTAGAAAGCTCTTAAATGGTAGATTCTTTACTAAGTTGACTTTCCGATTTTTTCCCTTAAGTTACCCCTTTCCCTAGTTTCCTAATTTTTATTTTTATTTTTTTCCTCTTTCCTCTTTCCCCTTTTTAATTAGAACTCAAAAAGGCAGGTGTGGAATTTAACCCCTTTTTCCCTTTTATCATTTAATTAGTATATTTTAAATTATCAAAAAGATAAAACAATTAATTTCCCTTTTTACATTTTATATCAACAGATTTTTTTTTTAATGAATAAATTAAATTTCTTACTCCCTTCATGTTAGAATATTTAACAAAGTTCATAATTATTATTTAAAGTGTTTTTATTTTAATTATTATTATTTTATTTTACAAAATTTTACCCCTAGCATAATTTAGACTTAGAACTTAAATTTTGTACTGGACGACATTTAATTAGGGAAATTGTTTTAAAAATACTTAACGCGTTATTCGTCCTAAGGCCATCTAGTTCATTCCTCTATCATCAACAACGCGACGTGCCCTTCAGGATGCACCAGGTGCTCCAAGGGTGCCACTCGCCTCATCTATTCTTTTGCACAACGTGCCCTTCAGGACGCACTACGTGCTCCAAGGGTGCCACTCGCCTCTTGACTGGCTTGGTAGACATCAATAACCCCTGGAGTCAACACTCCACCAAGTGAACTTGTGGGAGACTAAGGGATTCTAAGGAATAATTCCCCCACCTTATTGTGTGCCCCTTAGAATCATCGTGAGCGACTGTCACAGTCTTCCCTCATGGCATCGTGGGTCCTCTCGAACTAGGTAATCGTTAACCTACAGTTCGAGCCATGGAGGGAGTGCTAGTAGGCTGTGGCAGGGTTGTTGTCCACACCTCTCCCTCAACATATATGGTAGTCATGCGTGACCCCTTTACTCCATATGTGAGTCTGGTCAGCAAGCTATCATTAGTCTCCATCATCAACAAATCATGTCAGAACATATCCATATCATATCATCCAGTCAGATGCACTAATATCACAGTAAAAAAATCAAACCGCAATGGCACACTCCTTGACTCGATCCGGAGTCCAAGGGGTTTCATCGATGCCTCTGCATCCTCGAGGTCCAAAACCCTGTACACTCAATAAAACTAAGTCAATAGCACTTGTCTACGTCAATGTAGTAAAACAACATTTCATCAACCCATAACACCTCATAATCAAAATCAAAAGTTTTAATAGCATAATAATCCAGATCACTTGCGAGCAAGTGTCCTCAAAGAATAAGTTCGCTCAGTGCATCAGAGCGGGATGTTACATCTTGCAACTGGAAAATTGACTTGGGTGCTTGTATCCAACTGTCTTCTCGAAATATTCACCATTATTCTGGTCCAACTGGCGCATTCTGGAAACAGAGGTTCTGGTACTGGATTGCACACAGTCGCGAGTCTAGTACCGTAATAAACCATAGCAAGTACTACCAGAATAGCACACATCTTGGTACCTGAATGGATTTGGTACTGGATTAAAACTGTCTTGGGTAAAAAAATGGATTTGGTACCAGATTACACGGTGTTTGGTAGTGCCGGATAGACTGCTCATAAATCAAATCATTAGGACTATACAAAATAAAACACTTTCAATGGAATTAATTTAAGAAAGTTAAACAAACATGCTTTAAATCATCAATTACCTCTTGTGGACATGACATAACTATTAGGCATGTGTTTTTGGAGGGTGTAGTCCAGTATAGGTTTATAACAGAGGCAAAAAGGCTTAGATATAGGG
>ML806957.1:42909-70608 GCA_009831015.1 Picea engelmannii | reverse complement strand
AAAAAAAAAAAAAAAAAAAAAAAATATTGTAGCAAATGCACTTTCAAGGAAAGAAGAAGAAACAGAGGTTTCAGTTTGTGTTATTCCTATTCCACAATCTGATTGGGTGGAAGAAGCAATGATGGAATGGAAGCAAGCTCATTCAAAAACTACAAGAGGACCCCAATGCATTAGATAAATTTGTATGGAAGAATGATTTGTGATGGTATCATGATTTCCTATATTTATGTAAGAATTCCCAACTCAAATAGACGGTCCTTCTGGAGTTGTGTTGACGGGCGAAATTGATCATCCGTCAACTAAGAGAGTGGAACCGGTCTGGGGTTGTCTAAATAACCCAAGCCATTTGGAATGGACCACCCTGACGGGTTTAACGGCTCCGTTGGCCATTCTAAGGTTCTAAGAAAACCAAAGAGAAAACTAATCTAAACTAACTAATCTAACTATAACTAAACAAACTAAACTAAAACTAAACAAAACAAACTTACTAAAACTAAATAAACATAAACTAACTAAAAAAAAACATAAACTAATCTAATTAAAACAAACTACTAAATAAATTAAACTAAAACTAAATATAAACTACTCTAACTATTCTATATACAAACTACTAATTACTATTACACTAACTCTACTAATTAACTATTTAATTACTAATTGAATTATAACTTATTCACAAATGTACATTATCTACAACTTGCAGATTTGAATAAAACCTGTAAAACTCATTTGCAATCTGTCCTACGACAGAGAAAGGTATTTCTTTTTTGATTTTATAATTTTATAAACAAGAAATTAAACTTACTGAAATTAAACAATCTAATATACTAAAACACACGTATACATCTAACTAAACTACTAATAATATACTAAACAAACATATGACTAACTGACCTAGAAACGCTCCCAATTTGTCCTGTGTATGATGACTTCGAAGTTGGTCGGAGGAAGGAAACTCGCACCGGTTAATCCAAAAGCTTCTCGTAAACGATAGGTTGTGTTGCTCTTTGAGTTGTTTATAGGACAAACAAGACATAAAAAATCATAACAATTATATGATTTATAAATATCTGCAATAAGGGAAACCTGTTATGCAAAAACTTATACTTGATAATTCAACTTATGAAGAAGAGAAATTTGTCATTCACAAACTGAATTAAACAATTGATATGTTTTTTTTTTTAGAAACTAGGAGAAATCAGATATGGATTAAAGTGATTAAATTATATAATTTGCAAAAAGATTAAGATAGCTAAAGTAGTCATTAACCAAATGCAAATTGATACACAAGAACATGAACAAAATATTGATATTATGAAAAGCTAAAGCTGTAGCAGAATATCAAATTTTGTCTCAGACTGTATTAAAATTCCATATCCTTGTTCTCCCACGAATGAGGATGATGTTATTACAAAAATAATGAGTATATATAAGTCTTTCCACAGGGTAAAACCTCCCTGTGGATAATATCAAACTGTTTACATAATCTAGGAAAATATCCCCAAGATCAACTAAACTAGGAAATTAAAATGCAAGTAAAATATCTCAAATATCCTCTAACTGCTCATCAAATCCAATGCCATTTTGAATTGACCTGAAATGGACCATAAATCACAAATTAGAGATATATTTTATTAATAAAACAATAAAAATTTGATTATACAGACTTAGCTACAGAATCATCTGATTCTGTAGCTAGTCTAAAATAACATACAGGATCAAAATTGAAATCAAATCAAATATTTTTAAAAGAATTAAATCCAATTATCTTCCAATGATTATTTGAAAATGAATCAAAATGATTTTATCATTCATCATTAAACAGGATCAAAATGATTCGATTGAAAACAGAGATAGGAATACTCTGTTCTTCTGTTACCACAAAATCGGGTAAATGAGTCCCAATCGAACAACAATAAGATTGTTTCATATCCAATTGAAAAACATATCATATGTGATTGTTGAAAAATAGATACAATCTGATCCAACAAAATACCTTTCCACCCGTTATAGTTATAACAATATAGCAACAAGATTCAAGTCATTTAATCGAATACAAAGATAGAAAGACTGTTTTGATTATGGGTAAATGAAATCATACGTAACAACATCAATCAAACAGAATTTGTCATAGATTTCGATCGATGATCCTTGCACAGTCAATAGACAGGATCGATTAATAGTGATCACAACCATAATAGAATCGACATAAGTGATAATTGTAAACTGGGCAAACAATCGAAACAAATCATGACTGAGTTTAATATAGAAATAAATCGTGAATCTGGATATAGTCAATCTCGTTCTACGAATCAAATTCAAACAGAGTATCCATTGCCATTACGAATCCAACTAATAACATGGTCGAGCTAACAGTAAACCAATGCGAATTAACCGGCTGGGTTTTTATCATAATCATTATGAATTGAATCTATTCATGATTTGGGTGTGTTTGTACAGAGTCACATTGGAAATGATCCGGATTGTATTCCCGTTGCTCGAAAGTCATATGGGACATAAAACCGTAACAATTAACCATATCAAAATTGTTGCCAATCATAGCGTATGAATTATAACGAAATCAAAACGAAATGCGATTGTGTTCTAAATTGGATATGAGAAACACTTCCTTATTGAATAGGTACAAACATATTCGATTGACAGCAGAGCATCCGTTTTAACTCAATCAAACAAATCAAATCCAAACCAAGATCAATCAAATCGATGAAAATCCAATGGAAGCTAAACTGGGAAAACGAACATCCATTTTAGTCAAAGAAAGCTATGTATAGAATGCATACAATGTAATCGAGCCAATCAATGTTGTAAAGAGAATTGTTTAAAACCGAATTCAAATCGTTACATAAACAAGTGATATCGAAATATACCTGTGTGATGTCGAGGCTGTTCAATTATGCCAACTTAGAATTCATGACAGTTGTGGTTGATTCCACATTTTTAAACAAGATGGAGCCTGTCGTCCTTTGTTTCTTATCAGTGGCTTGTAGCTTAGCCCTTTGACTGGTAAGCAGTGCAACCTGGTCCTCCAAAGAGTGAATTCTTGACTAAAGAATAGGAACATCCAGATAATATCGCTCTAACCACGAACTGCATTGATCACAGGGTGGCAATGGGGTTTTAGACAGAGCAGGAGAGGGTTTGGATAAATGACCGGGGGCTTCACAAGGCAACTTAATGCCTGGGTAGTTAGGGTCGTCCTGTAGGCACGGGGTAGGTTTGACACAAAGTCATACGAGGGTTCGGCACACAAACCTTGCGAATAGGGGCATTCGCTAGCCAAGAAACGCTCTACTTCCGAGTCAGAGTCCTCACTCAACACAATAGGATTTGGCTCGACAGGAGGTTTTGGCTTATTTCTTGCCATCTACGAAATTAAACATGCATTCTTCTTCCCTTTGGCGTTTGCAATGAGATTTGCTTTGTGTTTTTTTCCCATAGGCTTAACAGTCTCGACACTCTTAGTCACAGTATGGGGTAGGTCAGTAGGAAGGTCGGCCAAGGGTTTAGGTAGTAGGGTATGGTAGGGTACTGGAGGTACAACCTTGACCTCACTCACCACTAGTTTGTCGACCTGTGTAGGGTTCGAATCCTCAAAATCATTCCGAGCAATGAAATTGCTCCAACAATCTTCGTGTAGACTCAAATGACAGACAACAATAAGCTTAACCAGCCCATAATGAAAAAGGCTACTATCAGCCTGATTTATTTTGTACTTCTTAGACATTTTAAACAGGCTTCTATGCAAATAATAGGGCATATTGAGCTGATAACCCATAAAAATCATAAGCAAACTAAGGTGGTGTAAGAAAACAAACCCATACCGACCTTCGCAGGTGATAAACTGTTTGATTATCATCAATAAATCATGCCAATGTTGTTTAAGCATAGTTACTGGCAAACCTTTATCACAGGAGGTAATTTTACGCGACTGGAAGAGAAGTGTCCATGGGACCTCCTCTACTTTGCAATTCTTGGACCATCGTTGTCTAGTGGCAGGCAAGCCCATAGCAAGACTGATAAATTTTTCATCAATTTCCAATTGAACATCGTCGACCTTGGCTCGACAGCCATCAAAGGTCAAAGAAAATTGTCGAGCTACGCAGAGGTTAAAACCCTCGAATTTTTGTATAAATGGAAGCCACCCATTTTCCTCGAGGTCACTACGGGCACTGTCAAACATCAACAGGGCCTGGCTCCCATTGGGTTCAGCTCGAACGACTGGGGCCATGGTGCGAGCACATGGTAAGGGTTTGGTTCGAATTCACCAACGCACATGAGAAGAGTCATTCGGTCTAACAACAATGAATGATCAAAGGGGAGAGCATTAATGTGCGCATGCGAGGGTGGTGGAGTTATTCACCGCCATGCACAATAGTTATGGTAAAGTACAACCTCCAAGTTCATCCTCTGTTCAAACAATCATAGCATAGTTCAAAACCAAAAAATCAAATGGTGAGTGTTATGCCAACGCGCCAACACAACTATAGTTTTTAAACCATTGACATTCAATGTGTAACCAACCCCAAATGTTAACCATGCGCCAATGTATAAATCAAAAGTTTTAAACCATTGTGCCAATTGATACTCATAAAATTTACAAGCCAAGAGCCATAAAATTATTATCATAAGGATCACATCATATATAAAAACAAAAATAAATCATGACCCCTATGCAATTCAATGACTAGGCAAGTCACAAAAATATAAATCTATATGCTCAATGCCTCACCAGTTTAATAAAATCAAGTTATGCAATCAGTATAAGAATGTCCAAATAGGCATAGTTCGAAAATCCTTTCAACCACATAACAATAAACCAAAGGTAAGTGCCATAGAAAATATCGATAAAATATGACGACAATTCATATAGTGATCCGAATGTGACCTCGAAAGGAAAAGTTTTCACGTTTATAGTCGTGAAAACTTAAAGGAGACCAATTTGCAAGTGTCGCAAGAAATGAAAATATCGTCTATTTAAAAAAATGTGACAACAATTTGAATTTCAGAAGACATAGGTGTAGGCAGCTTATAGGAAAATATAAAAAATTGAATTGGCTGCCAACAATGGAGACACACTGGTAGAAGCAGTTATCTCTGTCAAAATAAATAAATTTAGATTAGGACAGCAAAGAAAATTTCAACTCAAAAACAACAACCAGAAAATCGTACAAACATCATTATTTACCATCTTTTCCAGTGATGTTTTAAAAGATGAAAACTGATAACAGTCTTAAGATCAGCAAGTCACGATATTAAAGATAAAATCTTCAATACTGTTGGCATGGCCACTGCTGCCAGCAGGCGTCCATAGCCTCGACAGGGTTGTCATTTAACCCACTCTGACGTCTGTGTCCTGTCAAGAAGCTCTAGATCAAAATAAAGGACATTAAAGAGGTTTCTCATATTTTTTACAGATTTTCATGTACCCGACATTGCTTCGCTACCAGCGGGCCTATTCAGTACCCCGGCGAAGTTGTCTTGGCACCATGCATGCATTTACCCGCTGCCAGCGGACCTGTTCAGTATCCCGGCGGGTTTACAAGAACTTCCCACAGCTCTTATTAATATTTTTATTTTGTTTTTCTTTTGTAGATATATAGCTGAGCGGGGTGACACTGAAAGTCTTGATATTTTAACATATTTTTTGACCTCATCAAAAACAATTTAGCACTGTCCTTTATTCAGTTCCAGAAATGTTTAAAAAAAACAACTTCCTACAACAGGGAGACATCTTTTTGAGTCTTTCCTTTACGGAAAAGGGACAGCATAAAAAGATAATAGATGATCATGAAAAACTTTGCTCAGAGATTGAAATCAGTAAAACTTCTTTCAAACAACAAAATTTTCCAACATAGATATCAGTAATACATCACTGATGTTTGTACAAACTTTCAGAAGTTATTTCAGTGAAGAAATTTTTATATGGTCTTTGTCTGAATGGCTCAGTGTAAAAGTATGCATATTTTTCAAAAAACACAAAAAACTGACAATTCAAATCAAAACCAAAACAGAAAGCAAACGAAAAATGCAAACAAAAATGAAATATTTACATAATATATAAGGGTGGTTATCAAGCAAAGTATCTTTTCAGGGCTTGGCCATTCACTGGATAGGTGTCAAGATTCCCTTCAAGATTCTGTAATCGAAAGGAACTAGGACCCAACTTTTCAGCAATTAAAAATGGCCCAAGCCATAAGTTTTGAAACTTGGTGTGCTCACCCTTTCCTTCGTGTGGTTTGTCCCACTTCAAGATGAGATCGCCTACTTCGAAATTCCTATCAGAAGCAGAATTAGAATTGAACCAGCTTTTAATCAATTGTTGATGTTGGTTTAACTTACGCTTAGCTTGGGTTCTTACTTCTTCCAACTTCATCAAAGCGTTAATTCGGTTTTCTAAAGGGGGACAATCTTCTTCTTGGACTTTTTGTGACAACTGAAGTGAAGGAAGAAGAATCTGAGGTGGCAGAATGGCTTCTCTGCCATAAACAAGAAAAAAGGGGGAGTTCCCTATAGCGTCTTTGGGTGTCACCCTATCATCCCACAGTGCGTTCAGTAGTGCATTGTGCCAGTTCTTGTGATTTTCAGCCACAGTTCTCTTGATAATTTTGATCAAGTTCTTGTTGGTTGATTCTGCTAAGCTGTTGCCCTGGGGGTAGTAACTAGCAGAATATTTCAGCTTTATTCCTTTCTCCAAAGAGAACTCACTCATCTCAAGAGAATAAAAGTATGAAGTGTTGTCAAAGACTAGACAATCAGGGATACCGAAACGAGTGATAATATTCGAGTTCAGAAAAGCAATCACCTGACTTGTGTTAACAGTTCTTAGCGCAGCAGCTTCGGACCATTGAGTAAAGTAGTATGTGGCTATCACAATATACTTGTGTTGTTGCGAGGATGGAGGGTTAACAGGACCTATGATATCAAGGCCCCATTGTTGGAAAGGAGAATCCACTGAGACGGGTTGCAAGGGAAAGGCTGGTTTTTGTAACCGTCCTGATGCTTTCTGACAAATGATACATTTACGACACAAGGCATGGGCGTCCCTAAAAAGCATGGGCCAGTAGTAACCGGCTCTTAAAACCTTATGAGCAGTGGTGTCGCCACCGAAGTGACCACCATCTTCTCCTACATGCAACTCAAGCAAGACTCTTTCTGCTTTGTCTTTCTCGAGACAACGCATCAATACGCCGTCAAAATTCTGACGAAACAATATACCGTTAACTAGATGAAAGGAGGCGGACTTTAGTCTCAACGCTCTTCTCTTGGCATGGTCAAGGCGACAGGGTGTTGATCCATGTTCAAGACAGAATCTAATATCGTCGTACCAAGGACTTACGAGGTTTTGTGAGCAACAAATCAAACTTTGATCGCATTGTTCTAGGTTTGACGTATCACTATCTTCTTGATGTCATGTTTCCGAATCAACAACCAACTTACACAACCCTTGGCCTCTTACAATCTGAGCTGGGGTGATTTCCAATTCATACTCCTGCAAGGAGGTGACCCAGTTGGCTCTCTTCTCTCTTAACTCCTTCTACACTAACAAGTTCCTTACGGCAGGGTAGGGGACAATGACTTTCGTCCTTGACTTCAAAAGATAGGACCGGAAGTGCTTAACTTCTTTGAAAACAGCATAGGCTTGTCAATCGACCACTGGGTAGTTAATTTCAGCACCTTTGAAAGCAGAGCTCATAAAGGTGATGGGTACTTCGTTGTTCTCGAAATTCTTCTGAGTTAGGACTGCGGCATAGGAACGATCAGAGGAAAAAGTATAGAGTGTAAAATCTTGAGAGAAGTCAGGGCTCATGAGAGACAGAGCGTCTATTATGGCCTTCTTTATAGCATTAAAAGCTTGGTTTTCTGTGGGTCCCCAGTGACATTGAGTGTCTTTCTTAATCAGTTTCTAAAGAGGCCTAACCATTTCGGAGAAGCTGGAGACAAATCTTCTCACGAAGTTAATCTGGCCTAGGAAAGACTGCATGGATTTCTTGGATGTAGGTGGGGGAAGTTTAGCGATGACTTGAGTCCTTTCGGGGTCAATAATCATCCCATTACTAGACACAATGAATCCTAGTAGTTTACCCTGTTCTACTGCAAAGATGGACTTTTTGGGGTTTAAGGAGATGTCGTATCTACGACATCGTAGCAGAACGGCTCGTAAGTGATCTAGATGATCGTCTTTGTTTTTAGAGTAAACGGTCACATCATCTAAGTAAACTACTACGGAGTGATTGATTAAGCCTCGAAAAGCAATGTCCATTGCTCTCTGAAAGGTAGCACCAGCATTAATCAATCCAAAGGGCATTTTGCGATAAGCATATGTGCCCCACGGGGTACGGAAGGTAGTTTTTAGTTGGTCTGGCGGAGACATCAAGACTTGGTTGTATTCGGAGAAACCATCCAGTAAGGATAGCCTCTCGGAACTAGATACTTGTTGAAGGATCTATTCCATGGGAGGGACAGGATAGTTGTCTTTGTCAGACGCTCTATTGAGGTTTCGGAAATCGACGCAAAGTCGGATTTCCCCGTTTTTCTTCCGAACTGGGACAAGGTTGGAAACCCATTGAGTGTGTCTAACCAGAAAAATTATTTTAGCACTTAGGAGTTTATTCAATTCTTTTTGAACGGTCGGTTCAAGTTTAGGATGCATTTTCCTCAATTTCTGTTGGAAGGGTAAGGTTTGGGGCTTTATCGGGATGACATGTTGTATAATATTAGGATCGAACGTTTTGAGATCATCGTATGTCCATGCAAAGACATCCTTAAATTCTTTAAACAATTTGACAAAAGCATCTTTTTCTTGTCTAGAACATCCCAAGCCTAAGTTGATACACTAAGGATTTTCACTAGTTCCTAAATTGACTTTTTCATAAGACAACGAGGAACTATTAGTTTTACAATTGACCGTCTTTTTAAATTTATCTTCAAAATCATAAAACTTTTCTAATCTAACTATGGATTTGGGTATGAAATTTACCATGTCCGACAGAGCTTCAGGAGATTTCGGATCAGGTATTACCGTAAAGTCGTGCAAATTGTCGTCGTGCGTGCGCTCATCTATCACTGCGCCTTGAAAGGTTTCTTCCATGTGCAGAAAGTTAATGATCTGCTGATCATCGTCAAATACTCTCCAGTTTGTGATATTGTCAGGAACAAATGGTCAAAACAATAGCTCGACTGAGAATGTGTTTGGGGACAAACCCTCTACAGGAAGAAGTTTAGAGGCTACATTAGCTAGTAGATCTGCTTCAGCATTATTTAATCTAGGAATGGAATTTATATTGAAAGCGGAAAATTTGTTCATTAAACTCCATACCTCAGACTGGTAACTTTTCATATGCGGGGAAAGACAGTGTATAGAGTCTCTTACCTGTCTAACTACTATTTCAGAGTCGCCAAATACAACCATATTTTGAATGTTCATGTCCAAATCTTTTCTGAGACCTTGCAGTAAAGCCTCATATTTTGCAGTATTGTTAGTACATTCAAATTCTAGTCTACAAGCCATTAATGTCTTGTTACCTTCCGGATCAATGATGATGCAGCCTGCACCAGCTCCTTCTTTAGACTTAGAACCGTCGAAATATAGAGACCAAATTTGGTTTCCATCAGGCACATGGGACTGTTGCATAGAAGTTGTTGGTTGCATATATGCTACGATCTCGGACTGTTGTTCTGGATTGTTGATAGGTGAAACCTCAGCCATGAAATTTCCGAAGAAGGTGTCCATCCCTTGGACTTCGGGTGAATCAGCAGGAGGTGTATATGGTTCATTGGGTTCGTTCAAATCTGTGACCATGAACTTGAGGTAACGCTCACGATTCACCCTGATCTTTTTGGGCTTACCATTCTCTGGAAGCCATAAGTGAGACCAGTTCGTTGCGAAGTAACCATGTAGCTGCTTCGACCAGTCCCTGCTCAAAAACAGACCATACACTTCTGGAATATCCACCACAATTATATCAATAACCTGATGAACCTTTGGGTTGGACGATAATCTAATCAATACATTTTTTAGTTCGCCTATAACTTTAACATACGTTCGATCAAGTTGTATGATTTTCAAAGAAGATGGTTGTACTTCGGCGTTAATCTTTTGGCAGACAGACCAAGGCATCACATTAGATGACGCTCCTGAGTCAACCATACAATTATGCACATTTCTGTTGAAAATTTCGAAAGTTAAAAGAAAAGGAGGTACATTCTTGCGAGTACTTAGAGTAGTAGCTTGTGGTTTCTTGCTCGCAATTTCTAATGCTATTTTATCTACATTATTTACATTATTTACAGGGGTTACAGGAAGGCTTCCTTTATCTTGAGGATCGGGATTATTTTTAGTGGAAGTCTTCTGCGGAACTTTGCTTTGCACAACCTTGTTACCATTTGAGTTACCATTCTTGTCGTTCTCTGAAATATTTTGCAACATTTTCTATAACAAAAATGGAAACTTCAACAACTCATAAATAGAAATGTTAGCCCTTAATTTTTTAAGATCTTCAACAACATCATAATCTAATTTAGGGCTGACATTACTCTGTTTAGCTTCTGCTGATTTAGATGGCTTTGGAGGTGAAGTTGTAGTGTTCTCGGTAGAAGGCTTGTTTGTTGTCTTACTCCTAGTGTTATAAGGGTGAATAGTCTCGAAGTTCGCTTGAAAGATACTATCTGAGAAGTCTCCAAAAATGTTTGAAGAAGACTCTTCTTCTTGAACTGTCTCTGGTTCTGCTTCCTCCTGAGGGATCTCGGGAGGTATCAAGTTATCTTGGGCTTCTAGAATTGTTTGAAGAGCACATTGCACACTTTCTAGATTTAAGCCTTCGGGAGTTGGGTTAGGTCGATTGGTAGGAAAGGGATTTCGGAAAGGAGGTTTGTAGGGTCCTTTACTCGAGGAAGCTTCTTCAGTCAGCCTTTTTGAGTCTATAACTTGATTTGACAGCTTTTGAACAACTTTGGTTAGGTTTTCCAAATCAGAGTTTTCAGGTTGTGTTTTACTTTGTGTGGGTCTGGGGAGAATTTCAATCTTCTTTTTGGAAGAAGAACTAGTTTCAGTTTCGTTGCTAGAAGAGTCCTTAAGACTAAGTATATCCTTTTCAATCTGGGTAGCCTCCTCGAAGGTTTCTAACAATGTGGCCTTTTTAGAACGTTTGACCCAAATAGCTATACTTTGATGTAGAGCTTTAGTGTAATAAGCTATTACAAGACTCTTAGCAGGCATAGAATCTGCAGGGATTCGATTTTTAAGTGTTAAGAATCTTTGATTAAAATCTTTAACTTTTTCTTTTGGGTTCATTTTTAAGCTTGAAATATCCATGACTAAAACTTCCAGAGGTTTACCATCTCCAAATTTTTCCAAAAAGCATGACTCAAACTTTTCCCAAGACACGATGGTATGGGGTTGTTGGGAAAAGTACCAAGTGGATGCATTACCCTCAAAAGTATAAGGGAACAACCTACAGACAACATCTTCATGTTCAACATTGCGGAGTCTAATGGCTAACATAAATTTTTTGATATGATCTTCATCTATCTGTTTTGAATCAGGGTCAAACTTGGGAAGCCATTTCTCCGGGTGTTTGGTTAAAGGGTGTTGAGCTCCAGGTACAGCTACAGCATCCTGGTCCAACCAGGGTCTAGCAAGGTTGTTCTGATTTTCCATTGGGGTAGTGGGTGTGGAAGGCTGAGAAGGTGAGTTGCCTTCGTCTGACAAGGAATCCCCTCCAGAAGAAGAAGGAGATGAGGGAGGTGGTGAAGGAGGTATCCCAGATCCTCCTGCAGCAGGATTTAAGTTTGGATCTGTAGGATTCACAGTGAGGTTAGTGTCACCTAATTGTTCTTGGATATCAGAGAAGTCTAAAGGTTGACCCCATAGACGGTTTGGTTGCCTAAGACTAGCTAAGGCACTATGTGTTTTAATAAGAGATTGACAAACAATCTCTTGGAAGGCACCACCTGTAGGATTAGGGGTTGTTGGCTCAACTGTGATCTGTGGATCGTCGGTTGAAGTAGTTGTTGTTTGAGGGGGAATATTATCATTTGAACGGCTTCTAGTCACTATAGGTGTGCGATTAGGTGGTGGAGGAGTCTTGTGACTGCCTCGTGCCATTAATTAAGTTCAGGCCCTCCTTCTAGCGCCATTTGTTGACGAGAGAAATTGATTGTCCGTCAACTGAGAGAGTGGAACCGGTCCAAGGTTGTCTAAATAACCCAAGCCATTTGGAATAGACCCCCCTGATAGGTTTAATGGCTCCGTTGGCCGTTCTAAGGTTCTAAGAAAACCAAAGAGAAAACTAATCTAAACTAACTAATCTAACTATAACTAAACAAACTAAACTAAAACTAAACTAAACTAACTAACTAAAACTAACTAAAAAAAACAAAAACTAATCTAATTAAAACAAACTACTAAATAAATTAAACCAAAACTAAATATAAACTACTCTAACTATTCTATATACAAACTACTAATTACTATTACACTAACTCTACTAATTAACTATTTAATTACTAATTGAATTATAACTTATTCACAAATGTACATTATCTACAACTTGCAGATTTGAATAAAACCTGTAAAACTCATTTGCAATATGTCCTACGACAGAGAAAGATATTTCTTTTTTGATTTTATAATTTTATAAACAAGAAATAAAACTTATTGAAATTAAACAATCTAATATACTAAAACACATATATACATCTAACTAAACTACTAATAATATACAAAACAAACATATGACTAACTGACCTAGAAACGCTCCCAATTTGTCCTGTGTATGATGACTTCGAAGCTGGTCGGAGGAAGGAAACTCGCACTGGTTAATCCAGAAGCTTCTCGTAAATGATAGGCTGTGCTTCTCTTTGAGTTGTTTACAGGACAAACAAGACATAAAAAATCATAACAATTATATGATTTATAAATCTCTGCAATAAGGAAAACCTGTTATGCAAAAACTTATACTTGATAATTCAACTTATGAAGAAGAGAAATCTGTCATTCACAAACTGAATTAAACAATTGATATGTTTTTTTTTTTTAAACACTAGGAGAAATCAGATATGGATTAAAGTGATTAAATTATATCATTTGCAAAAAGATTAAGATAGCTAAAGTAGTCATTAACCAAATGCAAATTGATACACAAGAACATGAACAAAATATTGATATTATGAAAAGCTAAAGCTATAGCAGAATATCAAATTATGTCTCGGTCTGTATTAAAATTCCATATCCTTGTTCTCCCACGAATGAGGATGATGTTATTACAAAAATAATGAGTATATATAAGTCTTTCCACAGGGAAAAACCTCCCTGTGGATAATATCAAACTGTTTACATAATCTGGGAAAATATCCCCAAGATCAACTAAACTAGGAAATTAAAATGCAAGTAAAATATCTCAAATATCCTCTAACTGCTCATCAAATCCAATGCCATTTCGAATTGACCTAAAATGGACCATAAATCACAAATTAGAGATATATTTTATTAATAAAACAATAAAAATTTGATTCTACAGACTTAGCTACAGAATCATCTGATTCTGTAGTTAGTCTAAAATAACATACAGGATCAGAATTGAAATCAAATCAAATCTTTTTAAAAGAATTAAATCCAATTATCTTCCAATGATTATTTGAAAACGAATCAAAATGATTTTATCATTCATCATTAAACAGGATCAAAATGATTTGATTGAAAACAAATATAGGAATACTCTGTTCTTCTGTTACCACAAAATCGGGTAAATGAGTCACAATCGAACAACAATAAGATTGTTTCATATCCAATTGAAAAACATATCATATGTGATTGTTGAAAAATAGATACAATCCGATCCAACAAAATCACTTTCCACCCGTTATAGTTATAACAATATAGCAACAAGATTCAAGTCATTTAATCGAATACAAAGATAGAAAGACTGTTTTGATTATGGGTAAATGAAATCATACGTAACAGCATCAATCAAACAGAATTTGTCATAGATTTCGATCGTTGATCCTTGCACAGTCAACAGACAGGATCGATTAATAGTGATCACAACCATAATAGAATTGACAGAAGTGATAATTGTAAACTGGGCAAACAATCGAAACAAATCATGACTGAGTTTAATATAGAAATAAATCGTGAATCTGGATATAGTCAATCTCGTTCTACGAATCAAATTCAAACAGAGTATCCATTTCCATTACGAATCCAACTGATAACATGGTCAAGCTAACAGTGAACCAATGCGAATTAACCGGTTGGGTTTTTATCATAATCATTATGAATTGAATCTATTCATGATTTGGGTGTGTTTGTACAGAGTCACATTGGAAATGATCCGGATTGTATTTTTGTTGCTCAAAATTCATATGGGACATAAAACCGTAACAATTAACCATATCAAAATTGTTGTCAATCATAGCGTATGCATTATAACGAAATCAAAACGAAATGCAATTGTGTTCTAAATTGGAGATGAGAAACACTTCCTGTCTTGAATAGGTACAAACAGATTCAATTGACAGCAGAGCATCTGTTTTAACTCAATCAAACAAATCAAATCCAAACCAAGATCAATCAAATCGATGAAAATCCAATGGAAGCTAAACTGGGAAAACGAACATCCATTTTAGTCAAAGCAAAGCTATGTATAGAATGCATACAATGTAACCGAGCCAATCAATGTTGTAAAGAGAACTGTTTAAAATTGAATTCGAATCGTTACATAAACAAGTGATATCGAAATATACCTGTGTGATGCCGAGGCTGTTCAATTATGCAAACTTAGAATTCATGACAGCTGTGGTTGATTCCACATTTTTAAACAAGATGGAGCATGTCGTCCTTTGTTTCTTATCAGTGGCTTGTAGCTTAGCCCTTTGAATGGTAAGCAGTGCAACTTGGTCCTCCAAAGAGTGAATTCTTGACTGAAGAATAGAAACATCCAGATAATATTGCTCTAACCACGAACTGCATTGATCACAGGGTGGCAATGGGGTTTTAGACAGAGCAGGAGAGGGTTTGGATAAATGACTGGGGGCTTCACAAGAAAACTTAATGCCTGGGTAGTTAGGGTCGTCCTGTAGGCAGGGGGGTAGGTTTGACACAAAGTCATACGAGGGTTCGGCACACAAACCTTGCGAATAGGGGTATTCGCTAGCCAAGAAACGATCTACTTCCGAGTCGGAGTCCTCACTCAACACGATAGGGTTTGGCTCGACAAAAGGTTTTGGCTTATTTCTTTCCATCCGCGAAATTAAACGTGCAGTCTTCTTCCCTTTGGCGTTTGCAGTGAGATTTTCTTTGTGCTTTTTGCCCATAGGCTTAACAGTCTCGACACTCTTAGTCACAGTATGGGGTAGGTCGGTAGGAAGGTCGGCCAAGGGTTTAGGTAGTAGGGTATGGTAGGGTACTGGAGGTACAACCTTGACCTCACTCACCACTGGTTTGTCGACCTGTGTAGGGTTCGAATCCTCAAAATCATTCCGAGCAATGAAATTGCTCCAACAATCTCTGTGTAGACTCAAATGACAGACAACAATAAGCTTAACCAGCCCATAATGAAAAAGGATACTATCAGCCTGATTTATTTTGTACTTCTTAGACATTTTAAACAGGCTTCTATGCAAATAATAGGGCATATTGAGCTAATAACCCATAAAAATCACAAGCAAACGAAGGTGGTGTAAGAAAACAAACCCGTACCGACCTTCGCAGGTGATAAACTGTTTGATTATCATTAATAAATCATGCCAACGTTGTTTAAGCATAGTTACTGGCAAACCTTTATCACAGGAGGTAATTTTACGCGACTGGAAGAGAAGTGTCCATGGGACCTCCTCTACTTTGCAATTCTTGGACCATCGTTGTACAGTGGCAGGCAAACCCGTAGAAAGACTGATAAACTGTTCATCAATTTCCAATTGAACATCACCGATCTTGGCTCGACAGCCATCAAAGGTCAAAGCAAATTGTTGAGCTACGCAGAGGTTAAAACCCTCGAATTTTTGTATAAATGGAAGCCACCCATTTTCCTCGAGGTCACTACGGGCACTGTCAAACATCAACAGGGCCTGGCTCCCATTGGGTTCAGCTCGGACGACTGGGGCCATTTTGCGAGCACATGGTAAGGGTTTGGTTCGAATTCACCAACGCACAGGAGCAGAGTCATTCGGTCTAACAACAATGAACGATCAAAGGGGAGAGCATTAATGTGCGCATGCGAGGGTGGTGGAGTTATTCACCGCCATGCACAATAGTTATGGTAAAGTGCAACCGCCAAGTTCATCCTCTGTTCAAACAATCATAGCATAGTTCAAAACCAAAAAATCAAATGGTGAGTGTTATGCCAACGCGCCAACACAACTATAGTTTTTAAACCATTGACATTCAATGTGTAACCAACCCCAAATGTTAACCATGCGCCAATGTATAAATCAAAAGTTTTAAACCATTGTGCCAATTGATACTCATAAAATTTACAAGCCAAGAGCCATAAAAAGATTATCATAAGAATCACATCATATATAAAAACAAAAATAAATCATGACCCCTATGCAATTCAATGACTAGGCAAGTCACAAAAATATAAATCTATATGCTCAATGCCTCACCAGTTTAATAAAATCAAGTTATGCAATCAATATAAGAATGTCCAAATAGGCATAGTTCGAAAATCCTTTCAGCCACATAACGATAAACCAAAGGTAAGTGCCATAGAAAATATCGATAAAAGATGACGACAATTCATATAGTGATCGAAATGTGACCTCGAAAGGAAAATTTTTCATGGTTATAGTCGTGAAAACTTAAAGGAGACCAATTTGCAAGTGTCGCAAGAAATGAAAATATCGTCTATTTAAAAAATGCGACAACAATTTGAATTTCAGAAGACACAGGTGTAGGCAGCTTATAGGACAATAGAAAAAATTTAATTGGCTACCAACAAGTTGCACACTTCTTCTATAGAAGGACATTCAGGGCTCTTGAAAACTTACCACATGATCAAGAAGTGTTTTTTCGGGAAGCTCTTAAAATTGATGTTAAAAAGTTTGTTTCTAAATGTGTGGCATGCTTACAGAATAAGGGAGAGACAATCAAGATGTCAGTTCCCCTGCAACCATTAGCTATATGATTTCAACGTTGGGAAGAAGTTTGAATGTATTTTATTACAGGTTTACCCAAATCTAAAGAAAATATTGACATCGTGGTAGTAGTGGATAAACTGACAAAGTATGTCCATTTTTGCTCTCTTTTCATCCTTTTAATGCAAGCACATTGGACACAAGTATAATGGATTGCTATTCATTTACTTTTTATCATTTTTATTCATAACATTCCTCTCATCGTTATACTTAACTTGTAAACCCCAATTTCCTGAGAGGCTTTAGATGATTATTATTGCTTTCCTTGTGAACAACTTGGATTGCTAGTGTGTTCTCAAATTAGATCACCTACAAATAGTAATATGGTGAACAAAATCTCACCTTGTGTGACTATACAGTTGTCTTTTTACCAAAATATCTTCTTATTTTTTCATTTCAAACCCTATGTTATCTCATCATGTGTAATCCAAATGAGTGAATCAAAATTATAAACCCTAAATCATTGAGAGAAAAATAATGTTGGATCTTCTTGTCATTCTACTTAACTTGAAAACCACGAGTTGTCTCATTATATGTAAGCCAAACAAACTAAGAAAAGGAAGAACCATGAGTCATTTCTACGTTATGCTACTTATCTCAGTGATAGTCTTTCAAATTAAGGCCATATATGTGAACTAACTATAATTCAAATGATTTTTGGCTTCTACACATAACTCAACTTCCTATATTTTTTATTTGGGATTTTCTAAGAGAAGAAGAAATGAGAAATCCCTAGTAAGGGTGGAAGGGAAATTCTAATAAGTATAGAAAATATATCTAAATACAATGCTACAAACATGCAACTATTTCATCCTTGGCATGCTCCGTTCACCTAGAATGAGAGAATCCTCAAGAAATCCCACTTAAAATTTATTTGACTATATTGCTAAGTGATTCCCCAATATAACTTGGGAACTTACAAGAATATAACAGGAGAGGAAGAGAAAAATAGCATTGGGGTGAGGGATAAGAGAAAGAGGAAAAGGAAGAGGGGGAGGAGGAAGAGGGAGAATAAAATGAAGATAACGGGGAAGGAAAAGTGGAAGTGAGAGAGGCAGGAGAAAAAGAGGACGGGAAGAGGGGGAGATGAATATGGAGAAGGAGTAGAGGGAGAGGGAGAGAGAGGAGGAGTGGAAGGAGAGGGAGAGGGATAGGAGGGAGTGGAATATAGAAAAATGGAGAGAGGTAGAGAGGGAGGGAGAGAGGTAGAGGGGAGGAGGGGAGAAGACAAAGATGAGGTAAAATGGGAAGAGTGGAAGAGTGTAGACTAGAAGAAGAGGAAGAGGGAGAGGATGAGGAGGGAGTGGAGAGAGATGAAGAGAGTGATATGGAGAGAATTATGGAAAGAGGAAGAATACCCCAAAACTCATATCTAAAAATCAAAATCAAAATCAAAATCCCATCTTCAAAACCCACATCACATTTTATTTTAAATCTGTAAATTTAAAAAGAATTGGAGGGGTGAAAATGAAAAAATGTTTACATGTGAAACAAATAGATATGATGAAGTCCCATAAGTGTCCCTTTCTTTMTCCTATTGAGTGCCCCCACACATCCCTTTCAACTCCAWGAAACTATGCCCGACATGCTCTTGTGAAAATGAAATGAGGGGAGACCYCCTTTTTCAACTTATATTTGAAATGGACACTGAAAATGATGCAAAGATTATTTTTGTGTCATTTTTTTGTTGTTTGGATGATTGCATCACCCCTACATTGACTATTACAACATTGATATAAAGTGCAYRTTGTCTCAAKGTCACCACCATGTTGTTTCACATCATCATAGTTTTATATTATGTCGATGCTCAAACAATWAACACATCACCTTCACATTGTGGAAAATTTTTGTTATTATTATAAATATAAATAATTAAAATTATTGTTTTTATTATTTTAAAATTGTTGTTATTATATTTATTTATATTTATCATTATTATTAGTTATAATTAAAAATCCCTTACCATGAGACATGTCGTTTAATAATAATTACTATAATTTAAAAATTATTATTATTATAATTATTATTAATTATTAATAAAAAACCATTGTCATGAGATGTGCCCCTTTGTATGGAATCTTTGACTTAGGACCCAATTCAAAGGTTTAACACACCAAGGGTGGGTCTCCTCGCCCAAAACATGCTTCAAGGATAGAAATAGGTGCCTTAGGAACTATACACTACTTTTAGGACATGGTGTGTAGTAGCAATGTAACACCCCAGGTTTTGAACCCCCATTTTAAATAATGTATCATTATAATAATGAGAGGCCAGTGTGCCCAAGAAATGTAATTTTTTTTTTATAATCATTAATAATAAATACATGGTTGGTTGCTAGATGGACAAGGACTAGAGTTATAGGGGGTTATGATTCCACAAGAGAGGGGGCTTGAGGGGCTAAGTGTTTATTCCTATTCTAATTACCCTTTTTGTCTAAGGAAGGGGATCAGTTACGTGAGCTTCTTGGGGAGGGCCAGGAGGTTCTTGATTCCCCATGAAGTTACTTAAACCTGCCTCTGGTTTGATGGGGGGGTTCGATTGATGGATTGTTCATTGATTTAATGTGTGTTCATTCATTTCCCCCTGGCGCTTTCAAGCACTCACTTACCCATTCATTGATCCATCCTCATTCACATATTGGCTTGGGAAAGGGAACCTAATTGTTGAGAGTTAGCCACGTGATAGTTGGTTGCAATGGTCGATGGTGCAATCCAGCCATGACTTGGGGCCTAGATGTCTAAGATGCATTGGCCTGTGCCCTATTTTTCTCACAACTGCGAGTCCTAAGAGTTCCAGCATTGAGATTCTAGACCAGTTGTGCTAGAGGCCCCAAAATAAAGGAGAAGGAATGCCTGAGGGACTGCGTGGCAGAGAAGGGTGGAGGTCCGTTCTCTTGGGCGGTACAGGCTGGGTAGAAGAGAGTTGGGTACTTGGATTGTTGTGGGTGTTGGGAAACCTGTGAGAGCTTGAGATATGACTGGTTTGGGAACCCAAGTACACTCTGGAACCATCCTTGTGGATTCATAGCCCTGCCTCAGGGGTGACACTATTGTTGAGATTTGGAGCAGTGGTGTCTACGGTTGGGTGGAACGTCCTTGGTCTGCAACTAGTTGGTGTCACCTTTTATAAATATAAGTGCTCTCTGTTGTGTATGAATGTATTATGTTGTGTATTTTAATTATCGTTTAACTAAACCTTAGATTATGCATGCTTGTTGGATATTGTTGTGCATGTCGTTAAATCTTGTATCCTTATGCATTCTTATTAATAAAAGAAGGTATCAGTAAGAGTACGAAGTTCAAGGATGGGCTTGAAGGTAGCATGCCCCAGCCTGTGGGTGGTTAGGTATGTTACAGTTTGGTATCAGAGCTTCTAGTTGAAACACCGAGCTTGTTGGTCAGAGTCTCGGGGTCAAGATCGAACTTTGGTCGTGAAGTTGAAAATCTCAGGAGGAATGGCATTGAAGAATCTACACAGGATATAAACGTCAGAGACCCGTTGTAAGGGGTTCGAAGGATCGTGATTGTCCCCCTTTGAATTCGAGAGTGATCGCCATTGTAGGATCAGGAGAGATCTAGGATCATTGGATCAAAGGACAGGTGAACAAGGGTCGTCCGATGAAAAGGAAGCAAGGGCTAAGGTCACAACCATCAGATCCCATTGGAGAGTGAGATCAATGGACAGGAGGCATTGCGGGGAACCAAGTTGCATGAGAGATAATTTCCCAAGGTGGTCCCGCAATCCAAACCACGGTTTCATCGAGTGGTTACGTGGCAACGTTAGGAGAATTGCGGGCGAAAAGCAGGTTACTCCAAACCGTCGATGTGTGCCCCCACAAATTGAAAGTCAGTAAGTGTTGTGACAGGTTAGGGATCGAACATCGAAACTACATATAGTTGAAGTAGTTTGGGGTTGTCCATCGTCAAGGAGAGATAGGTGGTGCGAAATCCACAACTCCGAAAGTTTGTGGATGAGGAGGAGGTGAAATAGCTGAAGTAGATCTTGACCCTCGATCACCAAGAGATACATGTCAGGAGATCAGTAACTCCGGAGAAATATGTTTGAGAGGTTTTTAGTTGAGATTTGAAACTCCTGAAGCTCGGAGAGCTAGAGAGTCGAAGTAAATCTCGATCGGTCGATCATCTGAAATAGATCGTTGTTTCCAGATCATCTGGATTAAATATCAAGCATTGGATCAACCGAGGTGAATTTGGGCCATCTGATCTAGAAGAGACATGGTGCAGATCCATGGACTCCAGGTGGAGGCCCAAAGTAAGACTCAATTGTCGATCCATAGGAGGACATGCGTCAATCAATCGTGTGCTCCAGGTGAAAGCACACCTGGAAAGAGTGAGCGAGGAGAAGTAGAGAATCGAGATTTATGAAGCCCGGAGAGCTGAAGTGAATCTTAGCCGTCCGATAAGGGAGACACATGGCAACAGATTGGCCAATTCGAGAATTCAGAGTTCGGGAGAATTGGAAGTGTGCTAGTATGGAAACTCTCGAAGCCCGAAGAGTCGACGTGATGGGGCATGATGACGTCACCTAGAGGTGATGTGGATCTTGGAATTTCTAAAGTGATGTGGCTTGCGGACGTCACCTGGGATGACGTGGACACATGGGATGTGTTCCATGTGTCAGTAAGCTTTGAGCATATGGAGTATTGAAATGTCAGTTAGAACGTGACATGTGTCACCCGCCCGATTGGGCCATGTGTCCACTTCTAGTATTTCACCATGTGGTGACAGATCATGCAGTCTAGAGATTGGGCACTCCAGTGGGGAAAGATGTGACAGGTTGTGTTGGGTCGAAAAATCCTGAAGGCCCAAAGGCCAGAGTACATATCGACCATTGAATCCAGAAGACACATGTCGAAGGATCGTCGACTTTGGGTGAAAGCACTCCGAGAGAAAGTGCAGGAGGAAAGTTTGAAACTTTTGAAGCCTGAAGAGCCGAAGTGATTCACAACCACTGATCTGTGGGAGGACACCCATCGACAGATCATGAACTATGGGTAAAAGTGTTCCGGGAGGAGGCAAGCGAGGAAAGTTGAGACACCCGAAGCGCGGAGTCCCGAAGTGGATCTTGATCATTGATCGTGAAAGAGGACGATTATTGTTGATCTGGTCCTCGCTGAAAGTCCGAAGTCTGGAATCTCTGGACAAGCATTGTTTCAGCTAAGTGCAGGGTCATGGTCATGGTCATATGCAGATTGAGAGTTGAGGGAAGGAGGGCTAAGGGACGAATTGGTTGTCTTCAAGATAGAAAAGTGCTAAGAAAGGATTTAGCCATGGTTTCTAGTCGTGGTCACCTGGGAAGTCGTTTCGAAGGAAGCACCTGTGCAGGATGAAATTCTGTGTCAGCCAAGGATAATAGGACACTGTTATTTTTGGAGAATGGGGATATGATCTCCATGAACAAAAAAAAAAAAAAAGAGATCGGTAGCATGGTTTGGCAATTTTGTTTATCATATGCATAATTCTAACAAAATGGTCGCTTGCACGTTTTGCAGAATTAAGGGGTTTAAACACATCAACTCGGGATGCGTATTGAGGAAATGGAAGAAGGCGAGAGAGCCTCCAATCATGATAAGGAGGTTGAAGGCCAGAATACCAAAATTGGTAATGCAGAGACAAAGTCCAATGGACGCAAGGGAAAAGGAGAGCAAGAAACGTTAATAGAAACGGTAAGAATCTTGAAGATGGAAGTGCAAAGCTACAAAGAAGACAATGAGAGACTGATGAGAGATAAAAGTCGGATAAATGCTTGAGTGTTGCAGATCTTGAATCAGTTTCAGAGACAAATGAAGAAAGGATCAAACTCAAGACAAGAGGAGGAAGGTAAGTTCCATGAAAGAAGGGATGATCGTGGAAGAGCTAGTTATTCCAGAAGTGCCAATAGAGCTCATGGACACCACTCACCTCCTTACTCAGAAAGAAATTTTTATTCATCGGAATATCCCGTAAGCAGTCCAGAGGTGTCTCCAGTCAGACACCAAAGAAGGAAACAAGAGGAAGATAGTTTGCAAGGAGAGTTGAGGAAGCTCAAGCCGCCTTCCTTTGAGGGTGAAATAGAAAGGGAAGATGATGTTGAAGCATGGTTTCTTGGGCTCAAGATATATTTTCATTTGCATAACTATTCGTCCAACCTGGAAGCCGGGATTTCCACCTACCATTTACACGGGAAAGCTACAATGTGGTGGGACCAACTAAAGCAAGTGGAACATGTTAATGAAAGTAGGATCACTTGGAAGAAGTTCAAGAAGTACTTCCAGAAGGAGTACCTCTCAAATAATTTATATGAAAAGAAAATGCAGGAGTTCTTTGAACTCTGATTGGGAAGCATGACTATGGCAGAATAAGAGAAGAAGTTCTTGGGATTGTTAAAGTATGTCAGGTTCATTGGTGATGAGAAAGTGAAAATACAGATATTTCTAAGTGGACTGCCAGCCTTTTATAAGGAAAATATCAAGTATGATGAACCCAAGACCTTGACTGAGGCCATCAGGAAGGCTAAATACATGTATGAGCAAAGCCAGGGAAGAGAATCCCTACAGAAATCTTGGAAGGACAAGAAAAATGTGAAGACCGATCAGAGGAGGAAAGGATTCAAACCTCCCTTCAATAGGAATGAGTCTAATATAAATCATCAAGATCGATATGCTAAGGGAGATTCCAAAAAGGAATATTCATTGGGAAAAGGGGGAAGACCACCAATCCAATGTTGGGGATGCAAGGAAGATCACATGTACAAGGATTTCCCACACAGAAAAGACAAAGTGAAGACGGTGCACAACATCTAAGAGGCTACAACAGTCAAAGATATGGGAAGAATCTATGAAGCTTTAAATGATCGACAAGAAGAGTACCAGTCCAATATGATCGAGATGGAAGGTAAGATGGTAAATCAACCTGTTTCTATTTTGATTGATTCAGGAGAAATTCATTGATACATTGATCCTAAGATAATGGATAGATTACATTTGGAGAAAAGTAAACTTGGAAAAGCAAGTTTGGTTCAGTTAGCCACTGGAACCAAAAGAAGAACCCATGATATGGTCAGAAGTTGTTCCATAAGTCTTAATGGCGTGAATACTAGTATTGATCTAAATATCATACCATTGGGGTCTTATGATATTCTGATTGGAATGGATTGGTTGGGAAAGCATCATGTTGTCCTAGATTGTCATAACAAGACATTTACATGTCTTGATGGAAATGGAAAACAGAGCACTGTGAAAGGAGTTCCAAGACCCATCTCTATAAGGGAGATTTCAACCTTACAGCTAAAAAGATGTTTTAGGAAAGGATGTCAATTGTATGCAGCTCATGTGGAATATCCATATAATACAAAGGGGCCAAGCCTTGAATATTTCTCGGTACTATAGAAATTTGAAGATGTATTCCAATAAATACTCGGATTGCCACCAAGAAGGGAGATAGATTTCTCAATTGATTTAGTGTCAGGAGCTCCCCCAGTGTCTAAAAAAACTTACAGAATGAGCACACCAGAGTTAAAATAATCACAAATGTAGTTGGAGGAATTGTGGAAGAAAGGGTACATACGTCCAAGTGTTTCACCTTGGGGAGCACCAGTACTTTTTGTCAAAAGAAAGATGGAACCTTGAGGTTGTATATTGACTTCTGATAGCTGAACAAGTACACTATAAAGAATAAATATCCTCTACCTCGAATTGATGACCTCTTTGATCAGCTAAGAGGAGCAAAGATATTCTCAAAGATTGACCTGAGGGCAGGATACCATCAGGTAAGAATCAAGGAAGAAGACACTCATAAGACAGCCTTTAGGACGAGGTATAGCCATTATGAATTTGTAGTGGTGCCATTTGGACTGACCAATGCACCAGTTGTCTGCATGTGCTTAATGAATGGCATATTCAGAAATTATTTGGATAAGTTTGTCATAGTATTCATGGATTACATAATTATCTATTCTAAGTCTGAAGAGGAGCATGAACATCACTTAAGACTAGTATTGAAAGTACTGAGAGAACATCAGTTTTATGCCAAGTTGAGTAAGTGTTATTTTTATCAAAATCATATCCATTACTTGGGACACATTATTTCATAGCAGGGCATAGCAGTAGATCTAGAGAAGATAGAAGCCATTAGAGGATGGCCAACACCTAGAAATGTGTTAGATGTCAGATATTTTATGGGATTAGTTGGTTACTACAGAAGGTTCATAGTAGGGTTCTCTAATATTTCGCATCCCATCACTTCTTTGCAAAAGAAGGGAACTAAATTTGAATGGACACTCAAGTGTGAAAAGAATTTTAATCTGTTGAAAGAATTACTTACTAGTGCACATGTGTTAAAGATTGTTGACCCAAATGAAAGTTTTATGGTATGTACAAACACATGTAAGGAAGAACTTGGGGGAGTCCTCACGCAAAATGGACATGTCATTGGATATGAGTCCATAAAGCTTAAGGAACATGAGAGGAACTATGCCACCCACGACTTGGAACTTGTTGCCATTGTTCATGCCTTGACGATGTGGAGGCATTTTCTCATGGGGAAGAAATTCAAATTAAGGACAGACCACATTGGCCTGAACTATATTTTTGAACAGCCGACCTTGAATGCCAGGCAAACAAGATGGTTGGAATTTTTAAGTGAATATGACTTCGATATCAAGCATATCAAGGGAAAGGAGAATAAAGTTGTCGATGCATTTAGTATAAGAGTGCATATCATGCATGCTATTGTTTTCAGTATGCATCAGTCAGACTTGAAGAGTAGAATTTTAAATGGTCTTGTTACAGACCAGCATTACCTATAGGTAAAGGAAAACTTACAGCAAGGAGATGTACATCAGAAAATAAAGGAGTATGAGATAAAGGAAGACGGATTACTCATGCATAAAAATAGAATCTATGTTCCTATTTTCGGAGAACTGAGGAATTTGGTACTGAAGGAAATGCATGATGTTCCTTATGCTGGACATCCTAGTTACCAGAAAACAATTACAGCAGTAAGAAGCCAGTTATTTTGGTCGGGAATGAAGAAGGATGTTGTTGATTACATCGATCGATGTATGGAATGTCAGAAGGTGAAGGTTGAGCATAGGCACCCAACGGGTTTGTTGCAGCCATTGCCAATCCCAGAGAAGAAATGGGAAGTGATCACCATGGATTTCATCATAGGATTACCCAGAACGAATAAGCAACATGATTCAATCATGGTGGTGGTTGAAAAATTAACAAAGGTTGCTCATTTTGTGCCTGTGAAGACAACGCATACAATGCCTAATATTGCAGAAATTTTCATGAAGGAAATTGCTAGGTTGCATGGGATACCTAGGACAATTGTCTCGGATAGAGATACGAAGTTTACCTCCAATTTATGGAGGGGATTGTTTAAAGGATTTGGCACAATTCTAAACTTTATCAAAACATATCATCCCCAAATAGATGGGCAAACAGAGAGAGACAATTGAATAATTGAAGACATGTTGAGAATGTATGTGATGGATAAGCCATCTAAGTGGGAAGATTACTTACACTTGGTTGAGTTTGCATATAATAATGGGTATCAAGCTTCATTGAGAATGAGCCCATTTAAAGCCTTGTACAGTAGGAAATGCGATACTCCAGTAAGTTGGGACAACCCAGCAGATAGAGTGGTACTTGGGTCAGAGTTGCTCAAGGACATGGAAGACCAGGTGGTTAAGATCAAGTAGAACTTAAAGGTAGCTCAGGATAGACAGAAATTTTATGCAGACAAGAACATGACAGTTAGAGAATTTAAAGTAGGGGAGAATGTACTTTTGAAAGTGAAGCCCAAGAAAAGCTCTTTGAAATTGGGTAGTTGTACAAAGATGGGAGCCAGATTATGTGGTCCATTTGAAATATTGGACAAAATAGGGCTAGTTGCATACATGCTTGCATTGTCTGCTTCCATGAATGTGCATAATGTATTTCATGTATCTTTACTAAATAAATATGTACATGATCCTAACCATGTTATTGATTGGCATCTGATTCAGGTAGAGATAGAGGGAGATTTTCAGGTTCAGCCAGTGCAAGTATTGGACAGAAAAGTCAAAATGCTCTGGAATTGAGTTATAGAGATGGTCAAAGTTTAGTGGACCTGCTACGGTCCTAAAGATGCTACCTGGGAGCATGAAGATGGCATGCAGGAAAATTACCCGCAACTTTTTGAATAAATTTTAGATTTTGATCTCTATTTTGTATATGCACTGAGGACAGTGCCAAAATAAGGGGGAGGGGATGTAACACCCCAGGTTTTGAACACCCATTTTAAATAATGTATTGTTACAATGCTGAGAGGCCAGAGTGCCCAAAAAATTATTAAAAGGCCAGTGTTCTCAAGACATGTAATTTTTTTTTTATCATCATTAATAATAAATACACGGTTGGCTGCTAGATGCACAAGGACTAGAGTTATAGGGGGTTGTGATTCCACAAGAGAGGGGGCTTGAGGGGCTAAGTGTTTATTCCTATTCTAATTACCATTTTTTTCTAAGAAAAGGAATCGGTTACGTGAGCTTCTTGGG
>ML806957.1:12509-24838 GCA_009831015.1 Picea engelmannii | reverse complement strand
ATGATTATAAAAGCAAGGCTAGGAGAAGAAGAAGACACAATTCACACAGATAGAAAAGGAGGAACTTTGCTAATGTGGAGTCACCAAGGTCACACTCATGAGTAGAGAAGGACCTCTACTTGAGTGCTTGGATCATGAAGGATTGTAAGTTAAGAGGACCAAGGACAATACATTCACATAGAGATAGAAAGAAGGACTTTTGCTAGTGTGGATTCATTCGAGAGTGTTACAAAGAAGGACTTTTGCTGACACTTGACATGTGTTGAGAGAGTCGACACAGAGTATTGGATCACAAAGGATTTTGGTTCAATATCTTGTATAGTTGAAGAAGGACCTTCATCTAGAGATTACACAAGTCAAGGAGAAGAGAGAACAGAGGCATACGCAGGTGGGTTTCAGTAGAAGAAAGACATAGGAAAGAGTCAAATTGTACAAAGCTTGTCATACGGAATTTACGTACATATCTGCAGGTCACAGAGGAGACAGTCGCAGACATTCTCAGGTCATAATGGGGAAAGTCGTGGATATTCACGGGTCACAGAAGAGACAGTCGTGGATGCCTAGAAAAGTGTGCTAGAATTGATTGTACCACATGTCATCCCTTATTAGGTTAGTCTACAATTGTATTTCTTTAAGTGGGCCATTATCCCTGTTACGAGAGCCCTGATTTTAGCATAATAAAATCATTCTCAGCACTGGTTTTCCCTCCGAGATTTTTCTAGGGGTATTTACTCAAAAATTCTGGTGTTCATGTGTGCTTGATTTGGTTTCCTAGTTTATGCTTCTGTTGCATGATATTGAGTTGAATTTTTCAGTAGTGTATTATTGTTTTGTGAGCTGATAATCCAATTGTAGTAAGGAAATCACTAGATAACAAAGTACCCAGGTGTTGGAGTAAGAATTTATATATGGTATCAGAGCATACCTATGGTTGAAAGAGAATTTATGCATCATATCATAGCAAGGTTACTCTGGGAGGAAACCAAGTGCACATGGTATCAGCAGATCTAGGAGATCTGAGTGACCAAGGGAGAGATCAAGTTCAGATCTATGGTTCCAGGAACAAATCTATGAGATAAAGGGTTTTGAGGTGGGTTCTTTAAGGAATAAGAACATATCCACTATATTTTGTAGCAGATCAGTTAGATTTACAGGATATTTTAGCAGATATTTAAACTAGCAGACAAAAATCAAAGGACTGGTTTCTGGGTACAGGAAAGCACAAAGGCAGTTTCAGTAGGGGGGGTTGTTGAGAAATGGAAAGAGGATAGGAAGTCATGAAGGAGATATCAAATAGGTGTATAATTACTTCCATCTATATATATGAGACACATGAGAACTCATAGATAGAGAAAAGAATGAATTTTTCTCACAAAGATCTTAACGCGGGGTGAAGACGAAATTTCACCTAGAGATCTATTCAGTCTAGAGGAGAAGAGAAACCAGTAGGGCAGTAGTAGAGAATTTGTAGGTATAGGGTTGTATAATAGCAGCAAAGGTGCTTTGTTCTAGGTATTGTTTGTTTCTTAGTTGACAGAAAGTACACACAAAGTGAGATAGGAGATCTCATTGAATTGGGTGGAGAAGGACTTTTGTCCAAGTGTGTAGGGCAGGGTTTAAGGAAAGGAGCACAAGGGAAGCAAGGGAGATAGAAGCCAGCAATATCAAAGGACTCATATTGAGGTAGGATATTTGTTGCATTGTATTATTCCTTCGGTGGACCATTATCCCAAGAAGAGAGCCCAGGATTTTAATAAATCAACTAGAGCTAGAATTAACATGGGGGTTATTCAACAGTCTAATGGAGGAATCAAGGACCCATGTGGAGCTTGGTGATGATGTCAAGTATGAAATGAAGGGGAAGGGAAATATCATGTTACAAATTGAGTCAGGAGCTTTGTTAGAGGCCTGAGATGTGCTTTATGTACCAGAATTGAAGAACAACTTACTCTCAGTTTTACTTTTGGAGGAGATGGATTTTGTAGTTACTTTTCAAAAAGGGAAAGTACTCATATGTTCAGAGGGAGATATCCCTGACACAACAATGAGAATTAGTGTCATAGAGGGCAAGTTATATAGGTTGCAAGTCCATCCTGTAAGAAGATCCAAGGGAATCTTGGATCATGGATCGATGTCAGTGACAGAGGACTAGGAGCAGGAGGCTCCGAAGGGTGAGCAGTTGAAGGATGAGCACCCAAAGGATTATCAAAGTTCATAGACTTCTAGTGTGGGGAGTGAACCTTCAGAGGCAGAAAGGGATTTATCCCCTTCTAGTCATATCAGGAGATAGAGTTGGTACGAGATGAAATTGATGGATGCTCAGGAGCAGGAAGCTTCTAGGAGCACATTGAGGGAGAGAAGGCCTTCGACGAAGGTTCCAAACTTCGTGGCATTGATATGTAGCATCATTGATTCAAATACTTCAATTATTTAGGGACAATATAACCAGCAAGATTGGAGGAATTCCAGTATGCAGGATGATGTGTATGACATTGTGCCAGAGTCGGAGGTAGAACTAGTTCTAGGTGGCTCTTCGGGAAATACCTTCCTCTCTAAGAGGGAGTGTTGATGTTAATGGTAGCATCAGACAGGTATTTCCACACAGGTCTATGTGCCTAGATGTGTGGAAATCGGCCAAAGCCTTCTACTCTTGAATTTACTTTAGTTAAAGGAATTATTAAAGTAAAATGATTTTATTAATTAATTAGTTAATTGATTTATTTAGGGAACATGCTAAAAGTACATAGCATGCAACATGTAATCTAAATCTAAAAGTGAGTGTGAGAAGTAATATCAACCATATATTAGAAATAGATTGTAACTCGTGATTATAAAAGCAAGGCAAGCAGAAGGAGGAAGACACAATTCACACATATAGCAAAGGAGGGCCTTTTCTAGTGTGGATTCACCAAGGTCACACTCAGGAGTAGAGAAGGACCTCTGCTCAAGTGCTTGGATCACGAAGGATGGTGATTGACATAAACAAGTACAATGCATTCACACAGAGATAGAAAATAAGGAATTTTGCTAGTGTGGAGTCATTCGAGAGTGTAGAAGCAAAGAAGGACTTTTGTTGACACTTGACGAGTGTTGAGGGAGTCAACATACAATATTGGATCATGAAGGACTGTGGTTCAAGATATTGGATAGGTGAAGAAGGACCTTCATCTAGAGATCACACTGGTCAAGGAGAAGAGAGAAAAGAGGCATACGCAGGTGGGTTTCAGCAAAATAAATCCACATGAAAGAGTCAAATTGTACGGAGATTTCCATTCGAACTTTCCATACATATCCATGGGTCATAGAGGAGACATTCACGGACATCTGCAGGTCACAGTGGGGAAATTCACGGATATCCATGGGTCACAGAAGAGACAGTCGTGGGTGCCTAGAAAAGTGTGTCAAAATTAATTGTACAATAGGTTAGCCCTTGCTCAGTGAGTCTACAGTTTTATTTCTCTCAATGGGCCATTATCCCTATTACGAGAGCCCTAATTTTAGCATAATAAAATCATTCTCGACACCAGTTTTCCCTCTTGGATTTTTCCAGGGGTATTTACCCAAAACTTTTGGTGTTCATGTGTGCTTGATTTGGTTTCCTAGTTTATGCTTTCATTGCATGATATCGAGTTAAATATTTCAGTAGTGTTTTTTTGTTTTGTGAGTTGTTATTCTTATTGCAGTAAGGAAATCACTAGATAAAAAAGTACCTAGGTGATGGATTAATAATTTCTACACTTAGTTGGCTCACATATCCTCTTACCATCCTCAATCCAAGGGGGAAATTGAGATTGTGAATAAATTTCTAGAAGGGTATCGTCATTGCTTTGCATCTGATAAACAAAGAAAATGGGTCAAGTGGTTTCCCTTGGAAAAATGGCGGTATAACACATCCACCCTTATTTCATAAAAAATGCCCCTATTTATGGCACTTTGTGTCTATCATCCTCCATCTATCACATCGTCCTTGATAAGAAAAGTGAAGGTTCAAGAAGTGGAGGACCACATAGAGCACCAAATAAAGGTTATACAACTATAGAAGGACAACTTGGCTATAACACAAAATAGGATGAAACAAAAATCCAATCAACATCACATTGAAAGGGAATTTGAAGTGGTGGATTGGGTATTTTTGAGGCTACGACCATACAAATAGATTTCCATTGTTGGGCATTTTATTCCACGCTTGCGCTCATCCTTCTTAACGTTGGGGAGTTTAGACCCAACTTTCGTCCAAATTTTACCAACAAAAACTCCAGTGACAAGGAAGGTCTCACCCGGAAGGTCTCACCCAAAGATGCAGAGAGGATCATAGATACCATAAGGTCTTGTGACAGGGATGAAGGCTAAACACACAAATATCCATTGGGACTGGCATTTGTGTGACTCATATCTGACAAATTATTAGGAGTAATAAGTAAAATAATATACACACATATCCAACTCATACATGATAGACATAGAAGAGATAAGAACTGTCACATCTTTATTACTAATGTCATTGCATCACAATAGAGGCATACATTGCAAAAAAAAATATATATATATATATATATATATATTCTGCAATGTATGTCTCTGTTGTGATGCAATGACATTAGTAATAAAGATGTGACAGTTCTGATCTCTTCTATGTATATCATGTAATGTCACATCTTTATTACTAATGTCGTTGCATCACAACAGANGCAGAATATATATATATATATATATATATATATATATATATATATTTGACAGCCATAGAAATTCATATCTCCTCTATATATATTTGAAAGCCATAGAACTTCATATATCCTCTATATAAACCCTTATAAGTACACCACATTACTCAATTCGCATTCTCTCAAGACTTCAGACATATAAAGGACTCAAAAGTATATGCAAAAGCATTACAAGATTACAACAGGCTAAGAGCAAGCTCGATACTAAGGACTCAATGAATCTCTGATAACATCGCCCTAGCCTTATTTCTTATATCACTGCTTCCTTTTATAGCATACTCTACTCAGGAGCTATGTCTCTTTCTACTCTGCTCCACTCATTTGACTGAAAAATTGCCTCACACACTTCTGGCACCTGCCTGTAGTCCACATAGCCTTCATGAATCAGGGCAATCTTAACTGCCCTATCAAATCATATTTTCTTAGTTCCATGATCCCTTTTGTTGTTGGCTATAATCATTCAAGAGGATTTCTCGATGATTCTTTTCTTGATTCCGGTGTGCATATTCTTGATTTTCGGTGTGCTTCAAAACTAGGACCAGTGCACATTCAATAATATTGCAGACATGTTGTGCACTGTCAAAACTCATTCCAGCGTGCACTCTTTCTCATTCTTCGCACATAACCTTAGGCACGCGCAAAACTTTGGAATGAGCGTTCACATACAAAATGAACCCAAAAATTTGGGTGCCAATAGGACCCCACCACTATTATTTGGATCATCCTCGAGCTAACTATTTCATGTTATTAAGGCAGACTGTTTGAGTAAGAGAAAATCATTGTTCTGCAAAATAAGTTGTGATTGTGGTCAAGCCTAATTAAAATCAAATCATCTATGAAGGTTGTAGTTGAAACCCGACCCAGGTCTTAGAAGGAATCAAGCAAGTCACATGGTGAAAGACGAAGTTGGAGTGCATGCGGTTAGATGCTCAACCCAAAACATTTGTCGGCGTCTTTGGAGGTGAATAAGAGATTTGTTTAAATCCCACCATCAAACACCAACCACTAAAGAGAAGTGAGGTTCCATCAAGAGAGAGTTTCATTCTCTACTTGTCTTTTTGTTATGGGAGGACCAGGCTAAGCGAGTAGCCTCAACCTATCTATTGTTGGAGGGTTAAGGATCCATGGCAAGATGTGAGAGTAAGGCTATAGGAAATTATATTGGATGGATGGGTGTGCCTCGGGCTTGTTACTTCTGGAAGAGGATCCACGATGATGGATGAGAGTATGGTTTTTGGTGAGCCATTGATTTGGGTCTCTTCCTATCAACAAAGGGGATGATGCATGAAGGATTTTCACAAAGATTTGGGTTGAGAGAGCCGATGAACAACTGTGAGTATGAAACATAGTTCAGGTAATTGTGGAGTATTGAGTTAATATCTGCTAGGAAAGAAGGGGGGATGACCTCCACCAAACAGCTAGTGATAGACTTACAATATGTGTGACTAAAATGTAGGCTCTTGAGATACTCTACCGAACTGGAAATAACAGAGTATGGACGGTATTCTAAGCCACGCCATGATAGGAGAGTGAGGAATAATTTAGAATGGCAAGAGAATCGAGGGAAATACCAACTAGATGATGAAGGAAGTCACAGATGGAGGTGGTAGTGAATGGGGTGTGGAGAATTACTCCAGGGAGATCATAATGCTAGATCCACTGGACAAGTGATGTTTGTTGGGGAATGTGGTGGTATAACTGACTGTGTACTCATGGCATGTGTGAACTGCCTAAAGAGGATTACTTTTCCCTTTCAATGAAATGAATTGCTAAGAAAATCCTCCAAAGGCCACATGAATTATCAGACATGATCCAAACCTTGTAAATATTCCAAAGTATCAACCTGATTTGGAAATTTGAACCATCTGCACAAACTATCAATCTATTGAGTCCACCTATGTGAATGGTGTGAAAGTTGGGTTGTCCAAAAGGGAAATTACATTAACTATGAGATGTGTTACCTATTGTACAACCTATACTAAATGTATTCTACCCATATTCAAAACTTAGATCAGGAGTTAAATGATGGTTGACCCTTGTGGGCCATAGTACACCTTCAACCTGTTGTCATTAATGAGTCCCTTGAATGGTTTTCCTTGTAGGGTTTTCATCTTGGCAGCACCTGCTTCATTGATGTAGATGATTTTATCAACCAATGTATGCATATCTTGCTAGGACGATGTAAATATTTGTTTTCATATAATAATACTAAAGATCCAGGCTGGAGAATTTTCTAGCGGATGTTATGGTTGTGCCATGTTGTCTGCTTGTCCTTCTCAACCACCTGGTTGAAACTGACCATCATTCGATCTTCCTCTAGTTCCATGAGCTCATCTATATTATGCTAAAGGGACTAGTCATCAGTCATCTAGATTACTAGGGCAACCCAGAGGCTAGGAACAAGAAATTCTAGCGGCATGATCGTCTTCTTTTCCATAGACCAGTCTAAATGGCATGTTCTTTGTTAACCTTTTTCATGTTGTTCGATAACCCCATAAGACTGCTAGGATGCATTTATCCTAGTCATCACACTACACATTATAATCGTTGGTTAAATCTTGCTCTAAAATTTTATTAAAATCTTTAGCCATACCATTGGCCTGAGGATGATAGGGGGTGCACTTATGGTGATGGATCATGAACTCCAGCATGAGTTTTTGAATGGTATCATTAAAAAAATGTGACCCATGGTCACTCATTAGCACCCTTGGACATCTGAATCTGGTGATGACATTCTCAAAAATGAAGCAAGACATGGTTTATGTTGTAAAATCTTTGATTGGTGATGCTTCAGCCCATCTAGTGAGGTATTTAGTTGTTGTAATAATATAGTGTTCCCATGTGTGAAGCATGGGAGGAGTGATGGGCCCGAAAAAATCTATTTCCCATTTTTTGAAGGGCTCTAGTGCACTCATAGGAAATAAAGGAAGTTCATCTCTTTGGAAAATCTTTCGAAAAAGTTCACATACATCACAACGTTTGCAGTAATATTTTGTGTCTGCGAAGAGAGAGGGACACCAAATCCCCGCATGTAGAACCTCGTGTGTGATAGCATTACTGACATTGTGGCCTCCAGAAATACCTTCATAACCGACATTATGTCCTCCAAAATTACCTTTGTGTTCCTCGTACATGATGGAATCATGTTTGTGTTCCAGAGCACATAGACGCAGGATGTCATCTATGCCCAAATTATACAATTCGCCAAAAATCAACTGATAATCGGCACTTTGGATCACCAGTTGATGACGCTATGTTGGAGTATATCTGGTGGGAGCTTGGCGAGTGATGATAAATTATGTGATTTAATCCAATTTATGATAGATGTCTTTGACCCGAAAGAGTTGTGCATCGGGGAGTTCATCATCGAGGCTCGTAGCAGCTTCCCCAGTCTAAATCTATGATAGATGATCTGGTCCAACATTATATTTACTAGCCTTCACAACAACTTTGAAGTCAAATTCTTGAAAAAAAAAAATAATGGAAAATTCTTTCACCCAACACTGACTTATTGAGAAAATACTTGAGCGTGGAGTGATCAATGAAGAATTTGAAAGCTAACCCTAGCAAGTAGTGGAGAAATTTTTCTAAAGCATATACCATGTCCAGGCCCCCATGCTCAATTGTTGTATAGTTATTTTCGGCATCAGATAACTTTTGATTAGAAAAATATATCGAGTGATCAATGTTGCCTTCCCATGGTTGCGCAAGAAAGTTGCCCAACGCATTAGATGAAGCATCAATGTGAACATGGAAGATCTTTGACCAATTAGGAAAAAATAGAATGGGCATAGTAACCATTTTTTCTTTGAGGGTATCCAAGGCCTGCTAGAATTCTGGTGTCCACTCATACTTAGTATCCTTGTGCAACAATTTTTCCAATGAAGTTGTAATCTGGGCATAATTCTGGATGAACCATCGGTAGTATCGTGTATGACCCAAGGTGGTGTGCATCTCGTGAACTGAAGGGAGGGCCATGATATCCAATATGGCGACAATCTTAGTTGGATCCATAAGAAATTCATACTTTCACACGGCGTGGCCCAACAATATAACAAAGGGTGTACAAAATATGCATTTCTTCAAATTAAATGATATTTGTAGTTGGCATCATCGATCCATAATTAATAGAAGTGCTTGCATGTGTTCCTTTAACAAATTGAACACAGTCTAATCATCCAAGTATACTTCAAGAAACTTGTGGATGCACTCCTTGAAGGTTATGACCATTATCCGGGAAAAGACTGCAGGGCCATTCTTCAAGCCAAAGGCATGATTGTGTATGCAAAAAAACCCCATTCAATCGCAAAGGTGGTTTTTTCCTGATCCTCCTCTGTGATCCGAACCTGATGATATCCTGAGAAACCATCTATGAAGTAGTAGGCTTCCTGGCCGCCAACATTTTCCATCACCTCATCTGTGAAGGGTGTCGAGAAAGGGTCGTGGACGTAGGTTGCATTAAGACTCCTCAAATCGACACAGATTCAAATATCTATGGTCTTCTTAGGTTCCACCACCATAGGAATAATCCATTTAGACTCCTCTTCAGGGATAATGATTCACGCGTCCAACATTTGTTCTAGTTTCTTGTGCACCTTTTCCTTATCCTTGGGATTTAATCAATAAGGCCTCCTCTTGACCATTTTGGCATTTGGTTTGAGTTGAATCTTCGTGGCTCCCAATGATCCTGCAATTCCTTTCATCTTAGAAAATATCCAAGGAAACAAGTCATCATATTCCTTAAGGATGTCAACAACCTGAGTAACCATCTCCTTATCCCAATAATCTCCAATTATGTCCATCTTGGGTGCTTCTTTAGTGTCAATATTACGTTTCTTGGTTTTTATCGAGCCATTATAGTCTAGTGTGGCCATCTCTATCGCCTTACCCTTTCGTGCGCACTCTCCTTCTGATTCTTTGATATGGATATCATGGAGGTCATCGTCATCAATATTATCAACATCAATCTTCCAGCAATTTACTACTTCTTTCAGTTATTCCACCGACTGATGATACGAATATTCCACCCTGGGTGTGGCTTCTTTTGGTTGTCGATGGAAAATAAAATCATTAATCTAGTGGAGCGCCTCTCTTTGAGTTGGATATTTTGTTGTGAAGCTGAATGTTAGATGGAACTAGGAAATCATTTGGGTCCACTCAACCATTTGTCTCTTGAGTTCCTCCTGAATGTACTAACTTCTAGAGACCATGTCCATAGTGTGGAAAAATCGATGTGCCCATTGGGCTCGAGGGATATTTTTAGAGATCCAACATCATTCACAATAAGAAATATGTTCTTGAGGATCCTTAGTGCCCTTGTATCTATTGGCTAGTTTGAAATCAGTGTGTCACCCACCACTTCACAAGTGTCCCTAGAACCATTGCATCCATGGCCTAATCCTGCTCCATGGGGAAACTTTTATCCATTTGAATGAGAAACGTCTCCACTTTCCTTGTCCCGTAAAACTGCGAGACATCACACAACTCAAACCCGATCCAACGCACTACTTTTTTAATCCTCACGCATCTACGAGCGGAAACTTCATAGAGATTATTTTGCCGCCTATGGATGGTATCCTCAAAATCTGCATCATAAGACTTGATACTTCTCCAACTTAACTCTCCATCTGTAGTAGGGTTGTTGTAGTCTTCCCTGCAACTTGTGATCTTATAAATATTTTCAATGATTGAGCTCCACGCATCCTCATCCATCGGTTCATTATACCTATCACCTTCATATGGATCTAGTGGTGTGACCACGCGCAGGGTGTCTGTTTCAAATGACATATGCCTCTTCTTCAAGTTCAACATTGAATTCTTATCAAAGGCCCATTCAGTGCCTAGTAATGTAGGATATGGATCAGATTAATCCATAATATCTATGACCTCAAAGTCATCCTTTATTTTTACTCCTTCTATGTTTACTTCCACTTGGTCCAATCCGCCTATTGGGTAGATTTTTTATTGATTGGCCAACCACAGTTGGATGGGCGACCAGACCAACTTTGATTTACCCATCACCTCCCAAGATTTCTTTGGAAAAATATTTATGTCAGAACACAAATCCAACATGACTCCATCCATGTCATAGCCACCAAGTTATATTGTCATCTTAAATTCTTGGCTAGTATGTTTTTTCTTGTTGACCTGGAATACATATATTTCTGGTAGCAAAGATGATATGGTTGCCTCCACTCCTTCTTCCTTCATGAAAGTAGCTAACATCTATGTCAACTTACTTGTAGCTTTTGGATCATTCAACAGTCACAAATAGCAATGGAAGAAAGAACTTACTTAGTCTTCATATGCTTCCTTGCGACCCCATTCATGCAAGACTTATGTGCACACTACGTGTTTCACTTCCTCCTGGCATTGTTCTTCATGTGACTTATGCTGACTGCATCGCATCTCAACCTGTCTGTAAGCTTCTTCAATTGATTGTTTCATCGTGCATTGTACTTATCCATTCACCCGAGCTTCCTCCAAATATCTTTGTGTCACATGTGATATTCTTCCAGTGACCTCTGCGTCGCATGTTGTACCTCTTCCTGGATCTAAGCTTCCTCCAATGACCTTTATGTCTCCCTTTATTCTTATTCTCGGATCTGATCCTCCTCAAGTGATCTTTGGGTTGCATGTTGCAGTTCCTTGCGTGCTCTTTCTTCTTCTAGTGCTCTCTATGCATCGTGTAAGTATTGTTTTTATTGGACAGCATCAAACTTTAGAGGGGGATGAGGTGCCTTCCTTATATTCCCATATATGTTTTGACCTAAGCCTTCACCATGCTCAAAGTCTGCTCAATTCTTCTCTCCTCCTCGGGTTACTACCCGAATATCCGCTTCCTCATTCTTCTTCTTATTCTTGTGTGGCTCTGCATGCACCATGTTGTAATTGGTATTTTTTCCTCCCACATTTTCAACAAGTCGGGACAGTCTTTCGTGACATGCTCGGGACTAGAGTAGTATGCGCAGATCACGCGCAGTTTGGTACAAAACCTTGATACATGACCAATATATTTGCAATTAAAACATGTGGGGGGTTCTACCCCCCNNTCGTCCATATCCCCAATTGTGACTACGCCCGTATCCACCTCGAGGACCTCCTTGGTATCCACCCCTTTCCGTACTATAGTGCTCACCACCCTTATTCTCTTCTTATACCCGAAATGTATTGAAGGTATTATCTTGCATCAACTGGAGTGAGCGGAATTTATTGAAATCATGACTGATAGATTTACATAACTTGTTGAATGGATCATTAGATGAATCATTAGATGAATTGATGAATAATTAGATGAATCGTTAGATGAATTGCACGGAGCAATTTTCATTACTGAGTTGGATCTCCATTATGGATATCATCAAATCATAATGAGGCAAGAATACATCCCTAAAATATCCTTTATAACACATGAAGGTCTTTATGAGTTTTGGGTGATTTCATTTGGTCTTATTAATACACGTTCAACATTTCAGAGCTTGATGAATTATATTTTAAAACACTTCCTCGGAAAATTTGTGTTAGTATTTTTTGAAGATATACTAATCTACAACAAAGATTGGCATGGGCATGTACAACATGTTGGCATTGTCTTAAAACTATTAG